>KE561047.1:79340-231938 GCA_000442015.1 Rozella allomycis CSF55 | reverse complement strand
AGACGAAATCACACTAATGTCAAAAAATGATAAAGATAGAAAAACTTGTTTTGTGTGAATAAATTTATTTAAATGAGCTAAGAAATGTGTGAAGAAATTTATTGTTTATTTTTTATAGATTCGGGATTTGGAGACTGTAAATGAAGGTCACGAACGATAGATTTAATTTTGGACGAAATCACACTTTCCATGGATCTTCAGACTTCAAACTAATGTTAAACAATGATCACGATAGAAAACATACTTATGAAGTCTCGGGATCAAAAAATGAAGAAATGTTTTGACAAATGTGAGGCCAAAGGTTCTTAATTTTAATAAATGTGGTTTCTTTTAATGGATTGATTTGGTTTTTCTTATAACTGATTCGTCACTTAATAAAGAAACTTATTAAAACTTATAAAGAGTTGAGATTAGTAACGGAATGTTTATCTATTTTCCGATTTCTTCTTATACCCTGATTCTTCCCTAGACACCATCAGATAAGCTTTGTTGCACTTCATTTTCACACTAGCAATCCCATAAGGGCGAAATATAGCCGGGTTTGCATAACAAGTAAGCGGTAATGAAGTGATACCTGATGTCAATGTGGTTGCTCCTACTTCTCCCGCTCGTTTCCTTGGTCAAAGCTATCGCTCCTTTATTGTATTCATACAACTTAAATCCCCCTTCAAAAGATATCTCCCATTCACTCATTAAACTGTTAATCCACAATGGTTCCTGCTANTCTTTGGTCAATGCTATCGCTCCTTTGTTATCTTCATACAACTTAATTCCGCTTCAAAAGTTATCTCCAATTCACCCATTCAACTCTTAATCCATAATGTNTTCAAAAGATATCTCCCATTCACTCATTAAACTGTTAATCCACAATGGTTCCTGCTATGCGCTTGATAATGCCATATATTCCGCTTCAACTGTTGATAGTGCTACTGTTGCTTGCCTTTGACTTTTCCATGATACTTAGTTTCCATTTATCTTGAAAAGATACTTCTTCTTGATTCATTGTCAGCCGCCCAATCGGCATCAACATATCCTTGACAAATAAATTTATCTTCATTTATTCCATTCATTATCAAACTATATTCTTTAGTGTTTCTTAAGTATCTGAAAATTCGCTTGACTAACAACCAATGCTAGAGTCACTGCATATGCTCTATCTGGTCTTAACATCAGCTAGAGGTACTTCAGCGGCTGGAGTCATATTCACAGGTGGAGCAACATTATCCTTTANCGGCATCAACATATCCTTGACAAATAAATTTATCTTCATTTATTCCATTCGTTATCAAACGGTATTCTTTTGTGTATTTTAAGTATCTGAGAATTCGCGTGACTAGTAACCAGTGCTCTTTCACTGGATTCGATAAGAATCTGCTCGCAAGACTTAATTCATATGCGNATAAATTTTCAATAAAAGATCCTTCTCAGTGGATGAGTTAACTTCATTATTGGTTGGTTTAAGGACTACATCGGTGGTCGTGTCATGTTCATTTAGAGATGTAGTGCTTGATTTTCTTTTCTTACCAAAAGCTTCGGTAATCTTCTTGTGAACTGGTTGGCACCCAGACTTTGCTTCTTTTTCTTCTACTATGATTCGCATGGTTTTACNGCGATATCTGGTCTTGTACACTTTGCTAAATAAATCAAACTTCCAACTGCCTGGCAATATGGTACATCGTTCATTTCTTGGTGCTCCGGACTTCCTATCACTGGACTGTCACACTTCGAGTATACCTTCTTCGGTTCAACAGGAATCGTGTATTCATTCGCATCTTACATATTACATCTCTTCAATATTCCGTCTTTTGCACTCGTTTGACTCATTGTTAATTCATTTCTATCTCTTTCAATTGCTATTCCCAAAAACCAGTTTATCTCTCCTAATAAATTTATTTTATTTTTCGTTTCAATTTATTTAACAACGTCTTCTACACTTNATCGGCATCAACATATCCTTGACAAATAAATTTATCTTCATTTATTCCATCCATTATTAAACTATATTCTTTAGTGTATTTTAAGTATCTGAGGATTCGCTTGACTAACAACCAATGCTCTTTCCCTGGATTCGATAAGAATCTGCTCGCAAGACTCACTGCATATGCTATATCTGGTCTTGTACACTTCGCCAAATAAATCAAACTTCCGACTGCTTGTCTGTATGGTACATCTTTCATTTCTTGGTGCTCCGGAGTCCCTATCACTGGACTGTCACACTTCGAATATACTTTCTTCAGTTCAACAGGAATTGTATATTCATTCGCATCGTCCATATTAAATCTCTTCAATATTCCTTCTATTGCACTCTTTTGACTCATTCTCAATTCATTTCCATCTCTTTCAATTCCTTTTCCCAAGAACCAGTTAATCTTTCCTAATAAATTTATTTTATATTTTGTTTCAATATATCTAACAACATCGTCTACACTCTTNTTGTATGGTACATCTTTCATTTCTTGGTGCTCCGGACTCCCTATCACTGGACTGTCACACTTCGAATATACTTTCTTCAATTCAACAGGAATCGTATATTCATGCGCATATTCCATATTCAATCTCTTCAATATTCCTTCTATTGCATTANTCCCATAGTGTAGCGAATCTTAAAACGTATACAATCGATTATAAAATTATATTAATTATTATGCAATCGATTATAAAATTATATTAAAAGATAAAATTTGTAGCCCNAAAATGATCACGATAGAAAACAGTTGTTTTGTGTGAAGAAATTTTTATTAATTAGAAACTCCCCGTCCGATTTAACGAGCACTGCGAGACTTGTTGAATCCCACATGTATCGGTGTTATTTACATTACTTACTTTCTTTGCACAATTATGGTCACCAGGAAATCTGTGTTTTAAGCAATAATTTTTATTGCAATTTTTACATTTAATGCGCACTGCCACTTTCTGATTGCATTTTTCAACACTGCATTTGTGAGGGTAAATTTCAACTTTCTTGCAACCTTTTCTTATATGTTCATCCACATAAATATTCGGATCTTGGCCAAATGGAATTGATATCGGTAACGAACAAACAGGACAGTCTATCGTTTTGTTGTCTCTCTTGAGTTCATATTCTCTTCGTTTCACGCAACTATGGTCACCAGGCTTCCAGTGATTTTCGCTACTTTATAATCACTTCTATTTTTACCAAAAACTAAGACTACAAGCGGGGCATTTAAAAGGTAAAAAATCTAGTTGTTTGCAAGATTTTAAAGAACACTGTCTCCCTACATCCAGTTCCATGACAAGAAATATCCGAAACAAAATTTATTTAAGGTACCCAAGGAGCAATAAGCCTTTGAAACAATTCAAAGCGGTGAAAATAAATACTATACAACTGTGACGAATAACGATTTAAGAATTTCCATAGTGAAGGACCTTTGATGCTACCTTTTGCCAAACAAGAACATCATCTGGCCATTTAATATTTACTCTTCTCGCAACTTTGATATTGAAATATCTTTTTTCCTAGAATATTTTTTCAAAATTTCTACCCAATCAACATCACCAATAAAGAAGTAGACTTCATTTTCCAACAAACCATTTTCAATTAATGAAGTATCACAAATTAAAATCGATCTCTTTTTTTCATTTATAGCTAGTTCAATCGCAATAGGTTCGTTGAGCGTAATCGGTAAAACTCTGCTTTCCAAGAAACATAATTTTCGTACCTTTTTAAACCCAATTTAATACATTTACTTTGCCAGTAACCTTCTCCTACCGTTTCTGCAGCTCAAATGTGCAAAAATAGCTGGTTCCAAGCTGCACCCGTGCATACCCCTGTAATAATGAAAATTCGCAAATCTTCTTCCAAGCGTTTGCCTCCTTTGCAGGCCCAGTTAGAGCGTGATACATATGTCACAATGAAGAATAAAACCAAAAACCAAGAATCTGATTCCGATTTGGAAGAAAATGTGGTACCAAATTCTTTAAAACGAAACTCTAGATAGACGCCGTCACATCAAAAAGAATAATGAAGGCTGTAAAGAAACAGCAAGAAGAAATTTTTGACGAAGAAAATAAATCATCAAAAGACAAGATGGAGATGCCGGCCGTGTTTGAATCGACAATGGCCGTGGACAGTGACAATGAAGTTGATGACGAATGGAGTGACTATGAAGACGAAAATGCGAATACAATAGATCCACAGGAGGAGCAAATATTCAACCAGTTTGTGAGTGGAATCCAGGCTGACCAGTTGGTCGATAGAATCAATTTGCCACAGACTGAGGCTGCCAAGAATTCAAATCTGCATCCAAAGATAGTCCAAGTTTACTCCAAAGTTGGGCTGCTCTTGTCTAGATATAAAAGCGGCAAATTGCCCAAAGCTTTCAAGGTTATTCCTTCATTAAAGAACTGGTAATAATGTTGATTTGCATTCAGCAGGGAATCTGTTCTGGCTTTAACTAATCCGATGGAATGGACACCGCATGCTGTCTATGAAGCCACAAGAATATTCGCATCCAACTTGAACGCCAGAATGTCCCAAGTGTAATTTATTACGTATTTGATGAATAGATTCTATTTCAACATTTTGCTTGAACATGTGCGTATAAATATTAAAGAAACATCAAAACTTAACGTGCATTTATACAATGCCTTAAAGAAATCAGTGTACAAGCCAGCGGCCTTTTTCAAGGGTATCATACTCCCGTTAGTTGAAGACCAATGCACACTGCGTGAGGCGACAATAGTAGGCTCCGTGATAACCAAGGTGAGCATTCCCGTGTTGCATTCCAGTGCAGCTTTACTGAAACTTGCCGAGATGGACTATTCACCAGCATGTAGTATATTTATTAAATGTCTTTTGGACAAGAAATATGCGATGCCGTTCCAAGTTATTGATTCATTGGTGTATCATTTTGCGAGATTTGCGAATGATTCTCGTGAATTGCCTGTTCTGTGGCATCAAGCGTTTCTAGTGTTTTGTCAAAGGTTGTTTGATTATGTTTTGGTTGATTAGATACAAGGATGATTTAACAGATGAACAAAAGGAGGTTCTATTGAGTCTTGCTGGCAAAAAGGAGCATTATTTGATTTCAAAGGAGATTAAAAGGGAATTAACTCAATCTGCCACATCCAGAATGCAGCAATAAACGAAAATAAACGAAATGAATAAATTTGCATTTTATAAAGATAAACTTGAAAATTTTAAAATTCCTTCATCACGTTTATTTAAATTGACAATAAAAGAGCAACTCCCGCCAGGGTCCATTTCTGCGGTTTTTCTTTAGTCTTCAAATTAAAAGTCCAAACAAAAGTGGGTCCTCTAGTCTTTGTAGTATAAAGCGGGCACTCATAAACGCCCTTTGTATCCTTTTTATCAATAGTCACCGCCTTGACATAAATAACGGGCATAGATGGTGTGAGTTCCTTTAACAGCGATTCCTGGATCATACCAGACGCGGTATCCCATCTAGCGCCTTCCATGAACAGCCCATGAATGTACGCTCCCTCTCGTGGCGGTGCGTTGAACTCTTCTCTGGTTTTCTTTGTGACGTCAACGTTGAGCGTCATTTTATCTAAAGGCCATTCGTTCTTTCTGGCTGTTGTTTGCATGATCGCTGTGAGGAATGACTGGGGATTGAATAAGCCGGAGAGCCAGACGACGGATGGGAGCTGGAATTCAGAGACCCATGATTCTAGTTCTTTGATGCGGGTTAGGAGGTCGGCGTACCATTGGGCGAGACCGTATGTTGATTGGTAAGCCATCTTCTTCCATGATTCAGGAACCTATTATATTAGTTGAGATTGTTTGGTACTTCATTCAGGAACATTGCATTCATTAGTGATTCCATGTTTTCAGAGATTGTGAGATCCCCTTTAAGTCCCAAATCAAGTTCTTTCAAAGACCGTCTGATTTCATTAGTGAGAATAGCCATTCTATCGCATTCCTGGATAGCTACTGAAATGTAAGGCGTTCTCTCTTCCACTCTGGCGATCATTTCAAGAGTGTTGAATGATTCAGGCAACCGTTCAATAATATCATCTAAAATCTGTTTAACTTTTTCTTCTCTTGACACAACAGAGCCGCCAGCTGTTTCTTGTGGTTGCATTTCAAGGATAGTTTTGAACAGCTTGTCGGCAGTTTTAGTCAATACATCAATTTCAGCGTTTGGATGTAGACCGTATAGATAAGGTGTTTCAGGAGGCAGTTGATCGTCAATGTAGCGATGGTATTCCTTGTAGTCGCTTGGTGGTGGAACAGGAAACCCAGGAGCGAACTCCATTGCGCCTTCAAATAGCTGTTCATTGACAAATGTTTCCAAATAAGCTGAACACAATCTTCTATCCCAATCCTACATTTAGAATAATAGTTTAAATTACATCAGAAATGTGACCACCGTACATGATTTCACCAAAAATGTATCTTAGATCAACCCATGGCACTTTGACTGACGCTTCAAGGTAATTGTAGAGAACATTAACAGAGATTGTTAGATCACCAGTGTTGAATGGATACCCTTTATTCCAACCCTGTGTGCCAAACTTTCTTCTTTCTAAAACAACAGCATGAAAGTAGCAAAGAGAGAATAGAATAGTTTTGAATTCAGATTCCTTGCTGCACATTTCCAGTGTTTCTTGTTTAAAGTTGTCTAGTGCTCTGTGAATATTAGCATTCATTCCAGTTGGCGGTTCATTTGTAATCTAAATGTTTAAAAGAATAAATTCAATTACTTTGATTGAAGATTGGAGAATGGAAGTTGGAATAACATGGAACGCAGGATCAGCGCTTGGTTCAGCAGATAAAAACACTCTGAAATCAGGATGACTATTTTGACTGAGCGATTCCAATTTCTTTTCCAATGTAGGGAGCCACTTGACAGTCAAATGAATATTCTGCAGCATGACCCATCCACCATCTTTATACGCCAAATCCAATTTCTGTTCAGCAATAACCTCCTGCCCCTGTCCAAGTGAAATATTATAAAACTTTCCATTATCTTCAGTGAAATTCAAACTTAATCCCAATTCTTCAACTTCTTTAACTGGATCAACACCAGGGGATAAAATAAAAAAGATTGGAGTGCCAGGTGATGATTCTTGGAATGAAATCTTTAATGGAACTCTTGTACTGTCAATATACTTTGTGCCCATCTTTTCTTTAACAAAATTTCTCACAGCATAAGTTAATCTATCAGGTCTCAATGCTCTAATAATACAAAGTTTTTCTAAAGCAGTCTTGTTCTTCCACTCTTGTGGAAGCTTTTCATTTTCAGGTGATTCATGTTCGCAATACTTTTTCCATCTCTTTGATGAATTCTCAATATCACTCGCTAGAATCTTCAGTGAGTCTAAATTAGACAATGCCTTGACCATCCCCCATGAATTGTTATTCAACCATTCAACAGGACTATTCACATTCAATATCACTGGGCCTCTCAACAGAAAATCTAATTGCTCCAAATCTATATCATTCTGATGCTTCAATATAGAAAACGTCATTTGAGTCACAAAGATTAATTTATCTCTTTCAAACAACCCCCTAGTGGTATATTTGAACACTGAAAATGTTATATTGTCAATCAACGCAAACACACGCTCCTTCAACTCTTCACTCTTTTCAGCTGAATTAATCGCAGCTTGAAACACAACTTTAAACGCATTTAGCGAGTACTGGTACATTGGATTAATCTGGTTCAAATCATTCAACAGAAAATACAACAATGACGACCGTGCAGCCACTGGTCGATACAACTCTCTCGTCTCGTTAATCTTCTTTTCAGTCTTTTTAGCTTCCTCCACTTTCACTTCAATCTCTGTCGCTGTTCTCTTGGTCGTTTCCAAATTCTCCACAAGCGCATAATCACCAAGAAAGTTGCCCTCTGCTGCACTCAGTCTACTCAACAACGAATCTTCCAACTCTGTCAATTTAATCTTGAATTCATTTTGCTGTTTAGTCAACTCTGCCTTGGTTCTTTCTAGTTCTGGTCTCTCTGAATTAACAACATCAGCCAACAACTGATCTTCCAGCCCTGCAATCGTCACTGTAAAATTAATCAAACTAGTTTGCGCTTGTATTTCAGGTGGATAATGTGGATTGGCTATTCTCGTTTGCAGTATCAATCTAAAGTTTGAATCATATTCAACTTCCTTGTCTCCAATCTTTATATACTTTCCCTTTTTAATCGTATTCCTTCCAATTAGAGCATCCAACACTGGATCCAAATTAACACCAATATCCTCCAACAACACTACATCCCCTGAACTCACTGCTTTCTCAATCACATCCAAATACCCTCTCTGTCCAAGTCTCACTATTCTCAAATTCTTTTCTCTATTCTTCACCCATCTAATCCCCTGCAACTGCGGATCTATAATCAATGGCCATCTCTTGCAATTAACAAAAATAGTCGCATTCTCTAATGACACTCTATCATTCGGCAGCCCTTCATTACACCACTTGGCTATCTCTGCATCATTAGTCAATATCTTCAATGCATCAATATCAGAACTCATGGGAATATTGTTGCTGGGATCATTCAAAAATGGCAACCATTTCTCTGTTATCAACTCTGTTCTATATTTCTTGGTAAAACATCCAACATAAGACAAGAACGCTGCTGCTAGTAACACATCACCTAATCATCATAGAAAGTTTATTAAAATACCTAATTAAATCAAACCTACTAAAATTACCTGTTAATGTTTTCTGCTGCTCTTTAAACTTGTCCACAGAAATAGCCCATCTAACATTCTCAGACGCCAACCCTCCAACTAACCTATTAGCCAATATAATAGTTTCCTGCGTTCTCTTTGCTTCTTCTTCACACCTCAATTTATCAGCCGTCGCTTTCTCAAATTTAGCCTTCAAATCACTCAAATTCTTATTCAACTCCATAATCTTATTCTGAATCTCTGCCAGTCTATTCTGCGCTACACTCAAATCCAAATTAGCTTGCTCCAACGCTTTCCTCTTGGGCTCAACATCACAGTAAACTTCAAAATACTTTACTATATTAATCACCCATCCACACAGCCCAGCTGCAGCCGCTGACTTTGTCTTTATAAACTCTGTATTGAAATTGGGATCACTCAAATACGGTGCCAATGCCTCTAAATTACTCTTGTCTATATTCTCCTTGTCAAATTTAATCAATGTTTCCAAAAATTGATCCACCTTGGCCATGATTGCTTTCCCAGCTTTCCATGATCTATCCTTGGCAATCTTTCCCGGTGGAGACAACAACACAATAACAGCCGCCACTACATTCTTAATTTCATCTGTTGGCGATCCAAATGATTTCAGTTCTGTTAAATTAGCCTTGTTCAATGTATTCAACGCTTCCTCTGCTGCTGCCAATGCTGGCTCAGCTGCCCGCAAATCTTCTGCACACTGGCGCTGCTTCTCTGCTACTTCCTTTGCAAACGCATCAACCTTTCTCTCCTCTTCATCAGCAATAGCTTTTTCTTTATTAACCTTTTCTGTATCAATCGCAACCCTTTCAATCAATCTATTAGCTTCCTCATTCTTGGCTCTCAATTCAACCTCCTGGCTCGCAAGCTTTGCTTTCAAATCATCAACCTGCGACGCCGTGCTCTGCAATTTAGCCAGCCCATTCTCCAATCTCTCCATACTAGACAGCAACTCTGTAGACTTCTTTTCCAACATTATCTTGTACAAATTAATCAACTCTAAAAAGCTCTTGGGTGTTGTATAATTGTATCTCTTGTCATTCTCCAAATACTTTTTGCTCACATCATTCACACTCTGATGCGCAAACGCCATGAATTTTGTAACACTCTCTTTCAACTCTTGGGGCACCAAATCACAATTATCAATAAATCTCTGCGCTACACTCAACAATGCTTCCTGCGGCCATTCCGAAAACCAATCTATCATTGTACAATTAACTATTGCTGGGAACTTTCGGCATCTGTTTCTCAATGCACTTCCAACTGGACTAAAACACAACACAACCTTTTTTAAACATTTAAATTCAATTTACTTTTAAATTCTTTCTAACAGTCTTGATAAACAAATCCCAACAAGCTTCTCTCGTATCAATAAGTCCCAAAGCTTTAACTTCATTCCTCATCGCATTAATAATATTCTCATAATCTTCATCCGGAAACAGTCCAGGAATATTCCCACTAGCAAGCAAATCATTAATCAAAACCAAAAATCTCTCATCAGCAATCTGCGAATCAGTCAACAGAAACACAACCCCCTGCTTCTTAATTCCAGTCTTTTGATACAACATGGCCAAATCCAACTTCAAATCCGCACTACTGTACCCCTTCTTCAACGTTATTTGGAAGATATCCTTGCCACTCATAAACGCCGCCAATCTAGCCAAAGACTGCTTGCCACTGCCACCAACTCCAATCAACAGTCCATTTCCTCTCGGTGACTCTAGTATCCTGCTCACTCGCGATATATGGCTCATCGCATCTTCAAACAACACCAAATCCATCGCGGCATTCGCTTCTTGATACTGCTCCAACGCTTCCTCTAGTATCTTCTTGTACGACGCCCAATCCTTGATCGACATGTACTTTGGCTCACTCAACCCACCAGCGAAATGCGAAAACACCAATGGCTCTGCAAACACACTCTTCTGGTCCATCTCTTCAAACGATTTCTTTATAATCTCCGCCTGTATCGCACTCAGCGCCTTTCTATCATCAGCATTAACCAGCTTGTCCCCATAAACTCTCGTACTTTCGTGCAACCACAGTCTAATTAAATCAATAGGCTCCTTTATAACACTCGTCTGCGCAAACAATATCCCCTGGATTATACTAGACAAGTCTCGCAAATTAAACACATAATGAAATTTAACAGCCGTCGGTAAAAACACAGACGCAACCTTTCTAATCAATGCCAACTAATTTTACCTTTTTATGCAACGCTATAATTCCATTAACAAGTCTATCACAGCTCTTATTAATCTTCTCTCCAAACCCTCTCAGAAACTGCGACAAGATGCTATTATAAATAGTCGTAAGGCATTCCATTGCAGGAAAATTCACAGAAAACGTTGAAAAGTGTCTTTGCAACCTTGAAGTAATCGTAAAACTACCAGCAGTTGGATTCATACATGCTACATATTGGCAATTGTGTATTTCTTTCAGCGTCAATTTGCTTCTATCATACCAATGCTTGTAATCCAAATGCTGTCTCAGTATAGTATGCGGCTGCGCTGTCCCGTACTTGTCAACTTCAGGCATATTCAAATCATCCAAAAAGTAAATCAACTTCTTCTGACCAGGGGGTCCATAATTCCTTCCCGCCTTTTTCTCCAAGGGCTTCTCCAACACTTGCTGCAACGACAAGGACGTTGTATAAAAATTAAATGAAATATTAACAATCATCCTGTCTTCGCCATACTGAGCCAGTTTGTCTTGCATAAGCACAGTTTTACCTGAACCAGCTGGTCCAATCAGCAACACAGGCTTCCCATTATCAGCCAGCAAGTCCAGCAAATATTTAGTTCTATAAGTTTCAACAGTATTAACCAGAACATTTTGCAGCGGCACTTCAGGATCAAAAGTAAAAGAGGGAACTTTATCAGCCCACGGCATGAATTTCTTTGTTTCATTGTCAACATAATAATCAAAAACAGTGCCAGTTGGTGGAAACTTTACCAGCTTGAATTCCGTGTTCCACCATTTACTAAACTCGACACGGTAGTCAACCATCGTGTCTGCATACATTATACCACCGAATGCCCACACAGCAGCAAACACAAAATATATTTCAAACCATTCCTTGTCACAACCTTTGGGAGTATTCTTTGGAGTTAGTAATGCTTCTAGAATGGAGCAGAGTGTTTGTACCATGCTGAAATCTTCAACGGGAGCACATTTAAATCTTTTTGAATGAATAACATCTAAACAAGGGTTCACATAGCGATCAAACAGGACAGTTAAATTACTCTTTTCAGCGGCATCTTCTCTCTTTTCCAACCAACTTTGAACATACGGAGACCAACCAAGATCAGTTGGATTAATGTACAGAATACCAGCACGGGATACAGTAGCAGGTGTTGCATATTTCAGATCACTAATTTCAAACAACAATCGCATGTGCGGTTTCAATGGAATTCTTTCATTAGAAGCAAGTGTGAGTATCTTATTATCATCCATGACAGTATTTAGAGATTCAATCCATTGGGGATCAATATCACCATCTAAAACAATCCACTTGGGATCAGTATTGGGAATAGAAGACATGTCGCGCATTATAGTGGAAAACAAACCATCTTTCCATTCACGTGTAGCTGGATTAATACACCCAAAGAGTTCATCAGTAGTAACAGCTTTTGGATTCAAATCAGAATAAACACACTTTTTGCCCATGTTATTATAAGTTTTAGCCAACGTTTTCCAAACTTGACTTTTTCCAGTTCCAGCATTACCAAGAACAAACACGCAATGTCTAACAGCTAATAATTCTTCTAATTGAACAACCTTGAGAATAAAGTTTTCTTCTGTTTGCAATCCACTTTCTATTGTAGCTTTTCTAATATCATCTTCAAACTGTTCATTTCTCTTTCTTGGAATATCAATTTTAGGAAACAGATCAGAAATTAATCCATTAAAGACTGGCAAATCATCTGTAACGATTTTGGGTAAATTGAAATCTCTTAAAGCTCTCATTAAAACATGTTCTTCATTAACACCTGGTTCTGATCGTTTCAACCCACCAGCAACAACCAAAACTGATTTAATAGCTCTCAAACCCCAATCATAATGATCTTGCTTGGAAAGCAACTCTCTATTCAATCTATACAGCGTTGTAAACTTTCTTGCTAACGTTGATGCTTCCAGGAACCCTTCAGCCATTAACATAATTTCACAAATCATTTGCAAATCAGGTACAACCATTGAACAAGGTCTAAACAATGCTTTCAAATTTTCAGGCAACTCTGCTCTACCAGCATACCCGGGATTCTATTTAAGTTTTAAACCTCTACTTACCATTGTAATGTAGTAAGAAACAGTCTTGCATAAACTAATTTCTTCACCTTGAAATACAAATCTCTTCTTTTTAGCTCTCAATGCATCTTGAATAGATTTAACTTGAGTTCCAACAACAGACAAAACTTCAACAGCAATTCTATTAAACTCATCAAAACAGCCCCATGTGCCAGACTGTGACAATCCCTTGAAAATATTTCCAATAGATTTGTAATCCATTTGTTCTGAACAATTAAACACATACACCATAATAGCTAATGCTCTACCCAAATCTTTAACAGTCTCTGTCTTTCCTGTTCCAGCAGGGCCTTTAATTACAATCATAACGAATTAAATTACCAGCAGGTGCACCACCCATAATTAAATGAATAGATTGTGTTAATGTAATGTAGCATCTATCAGTTAATGGAGTCACAACAAGTCTGGGAGTGTTTCCTAGATACTCATAAGAGTAACGAAACGAAGCATCACAAATATTGGCAATACAATCAGTTTGTTCTTCATCCCATTTCAATCTCAATTGACACTGCCAATTAAAACACTGAGCATTATCAGCCTTTTCAGAAATCAATTTTGCCACAATATCACGCGCATGAACATCCAACGTACAAATAGTCATAATCATTTGTCTATTCCCTTTAGTTAATTCACCCTGAATCAAAGTGATCAAAGCAGTTAATTGATTAACTTGTTTCTTGTAATAATCTTTCAATGAATTTTCATAGCCTTCTTCTAGCCTAGCAAAAGCAGCATTGACTTCAGTTGTCCACCAAATTTGAGTTCCAGCTAGAGAAATCTGTGCTGGATAGTCAAACAGCCATTGTTCACGCGGCTTCTCTTCATAAGTAACAACAGCCTCTGACATTAAATGACGCAATGTCTTTCTCATTACATCAACAACTCTGTTTAACCAAACTTCAACTGGTCCAACACATTCACATTCTTCTGAAAACTCTACATATTCATCTTCTTTTGAAAACATTCCAATAGCTGTTTTAGAATCAGCGCCGCCTTTAAACTTTAAGCCAGCTAAATTGTCAAATAATTTTGGTAAATGAATAGCCACTGCTTGTGGTTGATTACCTCTAGCTAGAATATCCAACAAATCACTTTATTTAAGCACTTATTTAGTAAATTACCTGCTAGAAATGAAATAGAATCTTGGAAATGCAAGTCTCTTTGTTTCTAAATATTCAGCCAAACTCTTTTCACATAACGCTAATTGACCTTGCAAAGATTCCAAAGTTTCAAATAACGAAGGTTTCAAACAAACTTCAATAGTCTTTGGTGTTTTCGATGCTTCAGCCATTAATTTCTTATAATCAGAATCAATTCCATCAAATCTTTTAGTATCTTCTGGCAATTGAGTTCTAATGTCTTCAGATCCAATGAAAATGTTTTCCAAGTGGCTCCACGTCTTTTGAACTTCCAACCACAACGTAACAACTGTATCAACTGTAGACAGAATATTCTGCCATTTGGAAATTGTTTCCAAGAAATAAGCAACATACTTTGATGTCATCATATTCTGCAACAACACTTGATTGTCTTCCAATATTTCAATCAATTCTTCAGATGACTTTAACAAGGGTGTTTTTGTTCTGTCATGAACTTCATAGGTGAATTCCATAACATTCCAAGTCTTTTCCAACTCTCCCAACACTTTCTCCATACTCAACTCTTTCGTAGCTCTATCCACAATCCCCTTGACATCATCTTCATATTTATGCAACTGCAAACTCAACAAATCTTGAAACTTCATATCTGTTGTTAAAGTAAATGTCACTCCAGTTGTCTTCATCAACTGTTTCCAATGTCTGTCTCTAATTGCATTGCTTCTCAATTCTCCAACTGCTCTCAACGATGTTATCATATCCTTCACCATCTGATCCAATCCATTAAACGCATCCCATCCTTTAATAATAAACCAGTTTCAACATTACCTATATTAAATAAACATTGTAAAGTTACCTTTAATTTCCTTGTCAAATTTTCTCAACTCTTTCATCAAATCTCTACACCTGATTTCCAACGCATCAGTATCAATTTGATTCCACAACGTAGATTTCCACTCATTAAACAAATACGTCACCATTGAAATCAAATCCCACAAACTCTTCAACATTCCAATATCCCTTCTACAATCTCCCAACTGCTTAAAACTCGGTATAACCAATTCAAACAAATCAGCCGACGACTTCATTGCAGCTGCTTCACTCTCAATTATCAAAACATCAACATGGCATTGATCTATCAACTCGTAACACTTTTCAATCCCAACATCAAACTTAAATGGCGCCTTGTTGCGAAATTCTTCTCTAAACAAATGCATCTTGTATTCAAACGTGTTACACTTCTTTTGCAATGAATCAACCTCTTGTGCTTGCAAAGGTGCTACATAATCACGCATCGCAACAGCCATCTTCTTCACATCACTCCATTCTTCAGGTAAATCACTCAGAAATTTAAACACTTCTTCTGGTGTATCTACTCCATGATGCTTTAATAAATTCACAGTCTTTCTCAGCGGCTCAAACAAATTATCAATTGACGATCTATGCTTCACTGCCAACAACAATCCCATCGATGCCACAAGCGCACTATAATCACCCTCAACTGGTTTCACTTGCAGTCCCTTCTTGGTGCTCTTAATAAACGAATTCAATTCATTCAACGTTTTTATTGTCTCATCACTCAAATATTTAGACAATGTATACGACCATTTCTTTACTACCAAATTCAACGCTTGCTTCAGTGGCTTGGCATCAATCTTAAACCAGCCATAAAATGTGACATCGCCTTCCAAACTCATAACAGTCTTGTGAATATCTTCATATTTCTTAATTTGCTGTTCAAATTGATCCAGATACAATGGAGCAACAAAATCTTCTTCTGGAGATCCATCTTGCACAAACTTTTGCTTTAATTGTTTAACAAATTGTTTCAAGAAATCTTGTCTGTTCTCAATCCACAGATAAGCAAACTGATCAAACGTTTCTTTGTATTCATGACATTTTTCCAACACTTGGCGAACTTTATCTAAAATGCGACTTCTCATTTCTTCCAATTCATTGCTAGCAGTAACAGCAATCATATAATCAACATCTTTTCCAGTGACTGGTTTAATCAATTTATTAATCTTGTAAATATCAGACAACAACGCTTGAATAATTGACATGAACCCATTTGATACTTCTTCTTCCATTGGAGGCGTAAATATTAGTTCATTGCTGCCAAGCTCCAATTTACTTTCAAATAAAGAATACAATTCATTGTTTGATAAATATTCTTGATCCATATTGTTCAACAAATATTGCAATGAAGTCTTTACAGTTTCTTGCAATCCAGCCAACAAAATATTATCAACAAAAATTAAATAATTCTTCCATGCTTCTCCTTCTGGATCAACTTGTAAAATATTCAACGTTTCTTGAATCAGTTTATGAATATTTTCTCCATCTTGTCTAATCTGCTCATAAGTAGCATTCAACTTGTTATCTCTTTCATCAACATTCAATGGTTTTCTCGTATCTTTTCTTTCTATCAATGGTGCATTGTTCCATCTCTTCATAATCTTTTGGATTTGATCCACATTGCTCTTCATATTCTTTTGAATATTAGCAAGATTTCCAACACTTATTCCAATAGACTTTATATACTCTCCAATCTCAGAACTCTTCCAACTTATTCTGTTCAAGGCATCTTCAAATTGAGAATCAATAGCCTCAAGTCTACTTTGAATTAACGGCTGCTCAACTTGTAACATTGTTGTTTGAATTGTATTGTACTGATTCACTATAAACTCCAAATTAAACTGAAACTCTCTCAACTCTTCTTGCTTTGAATACACATTAGAAGCTTTCTCTGGCACTTGAACAGTCAGCGCATTAAAATATTTGACTTCCTTTAACAGTGCAACAACCTTTGGATCAAAATTAACTTTAAGCAAATTCTTTTCATCTCTAAACAACAATGGCTTTCCTAAATTCTCCTCTGAATCATCAACAATATTGCCAGACCAATGGCCATACACTCCCTGCTCATGTTGATCCATCATTTCCAACACTTCTTGATACTTTTTACGCATTATTATAGCCTCCTCTGAACTTGTCAAAATTGGATGCGTAAACTATCATTCATTAATAATTTGTTTATTACCGTTGTTAATTTCTCCATTGATTTAGTCAATCTGTCCTTCAATTCATGTGTCCATGTTAAGGCCCCTGCAATCGGTGGCATGTTATAGTGGATTGGCGGATTCTCCCTCTGTCTCAAAAACATTCCTGTAACAACTCCAATCTCCTCTCCAAACATCTTCAACAAGTCAAAATATTTATTCTCAAAATCTCTCTGAATGTGTTCCCTATTCAACAATCCAGAAAATGTATCCAACAACTTGAAACAACCAATCAATCCACAGCAATCATCAAATGCTTGACACAACACAGTTCTACTCTAATCATCACTACAATCTTACCCAAGACGTTTATCCAAATCTTCAATCACACGATGAAACTTTTTCAAATCAATATCAAACTCTTCAGTCTTCAAATTCAAAATATCATATTTAATTTTTGCTAAATTTGCCAACGCCAAACTAAATTCTGTAAATATTTGAACAATTTGTGAACTCAAGATTTTTCCCTTTGATCCTCCAATCTCAATCTTCTCCAACCTATTAAACTCTGCAATCGTATCAAAAAGCTCCAAAATATTCTCTATTCTCTCATAAAAACCATCCATTCTAAAGAATATCAAACGGGTATCAAAATTCCATGGCTTATCAATCTCAACCATCTTCTTGCATTGATCATCATACAGAAATTTAAACAACTCAACCTTTCTCAAAACAGTCTTCAACTTTAATGACGCCTCTTCTGGTGGATTCTTAAACAAATCTTCAGGTTGGATAAAGGTTCTTGCCTACATCATCAAAAGGCCATTCATGTTACTTGTTCAATAATGTCATTACAGAGCTCATGAATCAACACTTGCATTCTGGTCGGATTACTGTAATGACGACTCAATTTCCAAACCATTCCAACAACATGAAACAATGCAGGCAACACATTAGCAATCTCAGCAAACTCAGACACACCATTGAGTCTCTCAGCGTGCGGTTTAAAAGCCTGCAAATAGGTATTGATATCTTGAGCTTCATCCAATGCATTAGACACCTTGTCACACATTCCACGGAACGCAGGGTAATACGTTGAATTGCTCTCCTCCAATATCTTTGCAACCTTTTGTATCTTTTCTGAATTAAGCTGCTGTGAGATGGACTTTAAATTAGCAAACTTGGCAGCCCAAAACTCAATCTCAACCATCGGCCCAGGATTAGAATCTTCATTCAAACTCGCCGAATTACTTTTAACAACAATGTGGATTTGATGAGTCCATTCAATAACTGCAGACTCGATAGTATGAAGAACATTCTTCTCCAACACAACTTCTCCAGCTTCATTAAAAATGTTTTGTGGGATGGGCAATAAAGTTTTTCCCTACTTCATTACACTCATTTTCATTACCTTTGTTTGACCAGCAATAACGTAAACATTGCTCTGAAGCTGATGGAAATGATTGTTCATATCATGCGCTACAACTTGAGGCCAAGTTTCAAGATTCTTTGGATTGACTAGCATAGGTCCATAGATCTCATCCAGCATTGTAGCCAAAAACTCCAATGGAGCAGCAGGCACCTCACCCCAAATCAAGTACTGTTCAAAAGGAGCTACCAATGGTGATGGTGCCTTGGGTTTTTTCATAAAATATATTGATTTCTTCTTTAACACCTCGGGAAACCTAGTGCATGGCACTATTTCCTCCTTGGCGTTAACCGTAAACAAAAGGGTTGGGACATCAATCTGGTCCATAAACTGGACTATTGCCTCTCTATGAGTTATATATCAATCAATCATCTTACGCACTCTCTTTGACAGTGGTCATCTTCTTCCATTTTTCAGTTTTCAAACGTAGAGAGGTCAATACACGTTCAGAGAACCAATCCACCCTAGGGTCGAGTGGAATTGCCTCTACTGGAACGTTATTGGACCCAGATTCATTATCTTCTCCCTTTTTCTCCGCAGAACCGCTTCGTTTTCCTTCAGCAGACATGTGCGAAATTGAACCAGGGTGTGTAATTGCCTCTATTTATAGGCTAGAAAAAAGTGTAAACAAATATCAAAAGACGTATGCTTAAAAATTTTAAATGAATTGTTTGTATGCATTCTTTTCAGGTAGAAATAGAAATACATGGGCAAACAATCATGTGAATTCTGATGCATAATTTTGCTGTAAACAGCGGCAGCCATTATATCTACAGGGTATATTAAAAATTAAAATTGCAATTTTGTTATGTCAGTTCAAATACGGCATGCTTGGGTTACCCTGAACAGTCAAGATTGTGTGTGGCACATACAGCATACTAATAGTAGCCTTGTCAAAAAGAAAGTCATTTTTTAATAGTGATGTATTTATTAGTTAAAAACAATGCTTACCGACGAAACCTGTTCTACTAAGTCGATGTTTTCATCTAAATTAGCGAAACTACTTTCTCCAGTAACTTATCCATTGATGTGAAATCCCGAGAAAAGAGAAGATGCTTGTAGTTTTCAGACTCTTCGGGTATTTCAAGAGCTTGAAATTGAGATACACAAAGTTGTGGATTAAAAAACCCCACGTTTCTCTTCTTTAATCGTGAATATGAATCTTCCGGATAAATATCCAAAAATAAGACCAATATATTATGCCTGGGGATTCCGTCAAAAATGATATCCCTATATGCCTTTTTTAAAGCAGAGCATGCTAATATGACATTCTCATTGCTTCTTAATTCACTGCTAATGCTTAAAAGCCAAGGATATCTATCATTATCGTTCAATGGTATCCCTTTTTCCATTTTCTCTTTCGATCCCAATGAATGGAAGTCATCTGCCTCAACAACAATAAAATGGGCTAGTCTCTCACCTAATGCTCGTGAGAATGTTGTTTTCCCGCAACCCGCAACACCCATGATGAGTATTTTCATCTGAATGTTTTTTTTACATATTTTCAAAATTGTACTCCAAAAGGAAATTGCCTGCTGAGCCACCAATATAATCTAAAACCAAACATCGCATATAAAGTTGGATTCAACGTAAATGATTCGGCGATTTAAGGCGGCGTATATAAAGAGTTAGATTGATGAGCATCTTTTCATAATTAATGTTGACAATATCGGTTCTTATCTTTGTATTTTTCACATCCAATGGCATCTTAGTCCAACCATAAAATTGTTTAATAATGGTGTGATATAAACATTTACAATTACAACGGCTATGATCCTTCGTTGCTTTGCATAAAATCATTTTTTGTCATCGAATAATGAATTGTTGATCAAGGTTACACGCCAACCCTTTGAAAGACAATGGCCGATTTCATGATCACCCGAACATTTAATAAATTGTTTAAACTTCTTTCTTCGGACTTTCAGCTAGTTTAAAAGCATAATTTTCTGGAAAACTCCAAGCCATTTTTATTCACTTGACAAATTTTAACCAATGAATCCATCGAATTGCCTTAATTACGTAATTTTAGCCCTTGTTTGTCGTATTTCTTGCTACGGAGATATTGGTAAATCATATTTGCCAATATTCTTGAAGGCCATGAAATGATTGGTTATCTATTTGTTCGAATGCTTAACAATGCAACTCTGGAAAAGTTGGAAAGTATTATGAAGATGCCCGAAAATCAATTACCTTTCACAAAAGCAGCTAGATGGGCTGATAAAATCAAAAAGAAGAGAGAATACATACATACTCAACACTATCACTTCATGAACAACAATGTTGAGCTGCCCTCCCGTTGTTTATTAAATTATGATACATGCAAAGGAAATGGCTGTTTAATTACCAGTTTAAAAAATTTCACGGCTATATTGACCAAAAAAGGTGTTTCTCCCAAGGAAAGACAAGAGGCCGCGTTGTTTATGATTCATTTAATTGGAGATCTCCACAATCCCATGCATAGTAAATAGACTATATTGTTATCAATAGTGCTTACAAATGAGAGAGGCGGTATGAAAATGAAAGTTCTGTTTGAAGGTCAACATTCTAATTTACATTTTGTATGGGATTCAAAGATGTTAAGGGTAGGAAAGTGAGTATATTATAATAGAAACGTATAAAAGACGATTTTGGAGGTTTCAAAGAAAAGTATTTTCGAGCCTCCTCTGTAGCGCTTACTTCAATTTTTAGCACTGAGACATTAAAGGCATCAAATGAAGCTTTTCATGTGGGTATGATTGATGCATGGGCTGCAGAAGTGGTACGGTACAATTGCCGAGGCGTGTTAAAATACTTTAAAGGTGAGGAAATATCGACAAAATATTATGAACAAATGATTATTCTGGTCGAATCCTTGATTCAAAAGGCTGCATTGCGCCTGGCTTTAATTTTCAATACAATCCTTAAATAAAGACTATTTCTAAGGGGCAAATTAAGTTCTAATTAAAATTGAATCCAATATAAAAAAGAACTTCAGTTTTTATTTTGATCCAAAGATACTTGGCACTTTCATACTAAAAAATAGATCGCTGAAATAGTCCAATTGTGAGCGTTCTTTTTGACCGGCTGAGTTTGTATCAATCTCTGCTTCTTTATCATCTTGTTCTATTTCAATTGGATCCTTAACGCTTTCCTTTTTTTGATTGTTTTGATTCAAAGTATCCTTCAATTCATTATCTGTGGTCGATTTGGTGCCAAGTTGGGGTTTGGCATCGGTCTCCTTAGATTTTGAAGAATATGGAAATATTTTATAATCATTGGCGCTAAACTCTAAGTTTAAGAGATCATGAGAAGCTAATTCAATGATACCGTGCCATAAATCCAGAAACCCAGAATCTTCACAAAAAACTTTAAGATCTTTTGACTGGGACAATGTACCATAAGTACAAGGAAGCGATTTTTCAATGGTTTCTAATAGTTTGAAATGCTTTTCTTTTGGTGCTTCAAAATCACATGGTGGAACATAAACAATCCACTCAACATCGAAAACCATTTTTATCTTGTTGATTGAAACAAGATAATAAAAAAACTTCTTAAATTTGAAATTGCATCCTTTAATTTTCTCGTTTAGCTTATTTGATGCGAAACGATTGGACAAATCAATAAATGATACAAAGCGCTGCTTTCGGCACATGTTATTTAATTCCGTCATGCATTCTTCAATAACTGCCTCGAGTAAAGAGGATGTAGCAGAAGTTGAAATAGTGCTTTCATTGAGCAATTGATCTTTCAAGTAATCAGGTGAGACAGTTCCTGTACAAAAGAACCAATCATTTTTGGATTTTAGATAACCTCCAAATATTATGCCGCTAGTGCAGGCCATAAATAACAAATCTTTCAAGCTTGGGTATTTCGTAGTTTTAAATAAGATAGGATATCGCTTCAAAAATAAAGAAAACCAAATAAATCCATGAAATTCTTTGTTAATTAGTTCACAGATTTCTTTTGACTTTTCCACGTCTTCAACTGAAAGTACGACGGGTTCCGACTGAAAACACCAACATTTGTGCACAGAACTATAATATCCTTCAATGTATTGGCGGGAGAGAGCATCGTAAACAAAATCTCTTTTGTGTGGATAGTAATCTTCAATAAGCAACTTTTCAGAAGTTAACTTTGCCAGCAAGTTTCCAAGAGATTGCGTATTATGCAAAAATTTGGTGATACAAGTATATGGAATTTCTTTAGATGTTTCTCGTAACAGCTCTTCGATCATCCCAACAGAAAAGTTCAGAGGACAATGGTTGCAGGGGTCACAAAGAGATTTAAAAAGATTCTAAGAGATCTTCATATTCAATAAGGCTTTGTATTTTAAATTGGGAAAGAAAATTTATTGATCTGATAGTTCTCCGTCTTCAACAGATGGCTTTTCAGACATGGAAACATCCATAGGAGTTGCCAGTGTAGCACTTTGAGATCCATTGGATAGAATGACTTCATTTTGCTTATCTGATGTTTGGTCTGCCGATTCATCGACGAGATATTCATTTTCAAAATTTTCTTCAGATTCATGAAGATCTGGTGGCATAGTAATGCTAGCGTGTTCGTCGAGATCGGAATTAATGTTATGATTATCATTAGATATATCCATTCCAACATTGTCTAATTGTTCTTTCAAATCGGGATTCAAAAGCAATACAAGTTTTTCGATATTCATGTGTTCTATTTTCTGTAACATTGAAACGTCCTTCTTTCCTGCTAATCTAAAACATTTCCAAACGTAAGTCTATTTAGCTGACATAGAGCCGTTACTGTATTGTTGGACAGGCGGTATTCTTTTTCAATATCATCTTCAGGGTTCATTTGCTCTTTCAAATCCTCTAGATAATCTTCAAACCTTGGTAATTTAGTGCTATAAATTAACGAAAACATTCATTTACTTGTTTTTTAGATATTCATAATTATTGAAATTAGATTCATTTTTCCACAGCCTTGAAAGCTCTTCAGTGCCGAAATTTTGTTCGTTGTAAATATCGTCAATATTCTTTTAAAAAGGATGAAAATGACTTACATAAGATTTTATTTTCCTCTTGTCTACAAAGTTTAAACTGGCTTTAGGTTTTTCAAAGCTTTGACATCCTTCTGCTTTCCAATCTGCCCAATGCTGTTCAGATTTTATCATTCTTCTCGCTGTTACATAGAGTGCTCGTCCATTTGGAGTTGTTTTTTCCAAAGCTCTTAATGCTTGCTTTCGAAAATCATTTAAAAGAGCTTCTTGAGATTCATTCAATACTTTAAGTGGCTGCTTTGAAGCAACGACAGGGGTAGATACAGTGGAGCCTTTAGAATTCACATCTCTGGGCTTTGAAAGTAAATAATTTAAAACGATTATAATTTGAATTAAAATTTCTCTTCTAAATTTCTGGTATCTTAATAGTCGATCAAATGTCTTTTTTGAAGTTATGTGTTTGGTTTGAAAAACAAATTGCTCGTCAGTTAAATTATTATCGATGGGATTTTGTTCAAATAATTTAAATGTTTCCTCTAAGCCCTTTTTCAGCAATTGCAAGTTAAGTGCTTGGAAGCAGAGAGTTGGATTGCTGTAAAGAAACTGCATGTGCCAAAATGTTTTATACGCCAAGTCATCACTTTCTTCATCGTATTTTGTAATATTTGAAATGTTAAAATTTCCAGTCATATTGACACCTAATATAATCATTGAAAGATTTGTACCAGAACGATCGCAGAGTGTCAAGTTTTTAGAAAGAAACAATGAAATTCTACCACATTCACGTGCATGAGTATGTTTAGGTAGCCTTCTTTGAAGTTCATTACAAAGTCTCAACATCACCAAACCTTTAGTCTTGGTTAAAAATTGGTCCTTTCTCCTAACGCGTAGTATTTTACTCTGTCAAAAAAGTCTTGTAGAGATTCCAAAAGAGAAATAACGCTATCAAGCTCTTTAACAGGAGACAAGTCAACAAGATCCTCTATTAAAGTAACAAGTAGCGTCGATTCTATAACCCCTCATTTTAAGAATCACGCACATTTACCATCTTCCGCCAGAGAAATAGCCGTTTTTATGAGACTCTTTTTCTTTTTAGAATCATTCTATTAATCTTGATAATAAACACTCCTTACAGAATTCTCAATCAAATACTTTCTAAATCCAAACTCCAAAGAGCTCTTGAAAATATCTATATCATTGGCAAATTTAGCTTCTAGTTTTTTTAAATATTGTTTGACTGTTGCTGTTGAATTATTTAGTTGTTTAAAAATGTCTTGGTGGACACTCATTCAAGCAAGGGTTTATACTTCAAATTGGAGGATAGATAAGTCACTATATTACAGAAGGATATAACATATAGTTAATTATGATTTATTGTTCGTCCAGAAATATTCATGTATTTATCATTTGCCAATTAAATTACCATTCAAAGTTTTGACGCCCGAATACACTTTGAATACTACTTAACTCATTTGAGTTTAGTGTTAAGAATCATTTTAAAGTACTATTTCAGCGCTACCACCTAATTGTAGTTTACGAATTTTCATAGTTACGATGGGTCAATCGCAATCTCTAGCGAAACCGGATCTAATCATTGATAACCCCGAGGCGCATATATCAGTAACTATTAAAGTTTCAAAAAACAGATAAGTGGAGATATATTGAATCGCGTCTTCCAAAGCAAAGTAACCATATTGTAATCGCATTTTTAAGAATGTTCATGGGATCGATAAAACACAGGAAAGCGAAAAAGAAAGTTTAAAAAATGAAAAGGAAACTTATTCCAAGAAGAATTTTTTAGATGAAAAGGAAATCGAAGAATTGATTGAGAAGCGCGTTCAGGAAAGGGTGCAAGAACTATGGAAGCATGAAATGAGTAAAAAAATAAAAGAGGATGCAGAGCTTCAGAAAAAGAAAAAAATTAAAGAACATACAAATAACCCTGCAAGTGCAGACTCTGTGAATGCCTTGCGTAATCAAATTGAAAATGCCAAAGGCGATACCGGCAAACTATTAAATATCATACATGAACTTGAAAGCAAAATACCTTCGTAATGTTAATTCAAATATATTTTGTAAGGCATCAAAGACTCCCCAAAGATGGAGTTGTAATCAACTTGCAGCATGCCGTGTTGGAGTGTTATAGGTACTCATATTAAATTATTTTTGTTACAGAAAGAATCCTGGAAAAACTTTAAATTGTTCAGAAGAGGTTAAACGATTTAATGAACATGCTCAACAATCAATTGAAGTAACTTAGTTGTTATTTCGTTTACAATAGCGGGCAGCCGGATTTTAGAGATTATCATGTAATCAATAAAATGATTTTCTTCCTCATAAAATTTTGGTTTATGTTTTTTTATGTTGAAAATTGTGAACAATCCTGAATGTGACATCAAACAATGTAATTTATTATCAATCTACACATTTAGAATATTCTTTCATAACCTAAAGAAACAAGTTTGAAATTCCACCTGAAAAGGACCACTCCATTATAGTATTATCTTGAGATCCTGAAATTAAACGCCTATGATCGAACTGTAATTTGAAGACTCTAGAAGAATGTCCAGAAAGTTCATGGACATAATGGTTACTCCTTGGATCCCAGACGAGTATACTTCTATCGTAGGAGCCGGTGACAAATGCTGCCTGGTCTACTTGCACCGTTCTAACTAGTTCGCTATGGCCTCTATAAGTATTAATGCACGCGCCCGTTTCTAAATCCCATAATTTGGCAGTAGTATCAGATGAGCCTGTTAAAATTTGTCTACCGTCCGAATGAAGACATGCTATTCCCCTTGAGTGGCCTCTTTAAGACTTGAAAAAGAAATTACCTTCAAGGGTTCTCAAGCATTCACCACTTTCAACGTTCCAAATTTTGACCAGTCGATCCCCTGAGCCTGAAATCACCAATTTAGATCCAATATACGAAATTGCATTTACAGCTGCAAAATGGCCTGTTAATGTTTTCACTGCTGAAACCTCACCTAGACTATTCTTTATATCCTGCATGTCCCAAACTTTGATGGTTCTATCTTTCGAAGACGTGATTAAGTATTTATCATCAAACTTCAAATTCAAAATGCTTTCCTGGTGCATTCCGATTACTTTATTGGTATCATCATTAATATTCCAAAGTCTCACAGTTTGATCTGAGCTGCCAGTAATCAACATATCATCCATAAAGTGAAGGCAAAGAACAGAACCTTCGTGTCCTTCCAAATGTTTAGTTTGCTCAAAAGTTTCAAGATTTATGATTTTTATACTTCGGTCTCGTGAGCCTGTAATCATCTTTTTATCATCAAATTGTAAACTATAAACAGCATCATCATGCCCAGCAAACGTTTTTACTCGACTTGGCTGATACTTTGAAGATTTCCAATTATTAGATACTCTAGTGTGGTTAATATACATTTGAAGCCATTCACTTTCTGACTCTGATTTATTTCCACGAACAATGCTATCATGAATTCTCTCGGAATTAGCGCTATTCCAACATGGAATCTCTTTGTTAAAGTCTAAATCTTTCAACATTATAACAATTACTTTTCCTTGAATACACTTTTTTCCATAAATTATTGTCGTGGCATATTTTATACCAATATTTGCTCACTAAGCTACAATTCACAATTGATCTAGGTTCCAAGTAGGAAAGTACCTTCAAACTAATCTCATAAGGCAGATTTCTAATAATATCTGTATGAATATGCGAAGTAAGATCTGAAATCACAAATGACAAATATTGAGTCGGCAATCCTTCTAGTAGCATCAATGAAAGCTTCACTCTTTCGTCTTCTGTAAGGCGGGTTTTCCAGGATGACATTATGGCATCAACTACATTTGGTTCAGCATAGGCCTCGTCTTGCACCTGCATTTGAAATGCGAATTTTCATAAATGTTAGGTTCAAATATTAGGTTTTCTAATAAATGGAAAAAAATAGTTTAAATTTATTCGTCTATTTTGTTTCATCGATCGTGTTTCCAAGAAGTTCTCAATTGCTTGCCTACTACCCTTGCAATAACAACCGAAGAAAATGGCAACACATATTTCTGAAACTAGAGTTTTCAAAACTCCTGAAAACAAGGTATAGATTCAGATTTTACATTTCATAGATTTGGGATATTATTCGCCCCCTTGATTTTAAATGGCTTACAACCGTCGCTACCGTGGACTCCGAAGGAACTGGTGGTATGATATTTAATATAGTTTAACATAGTCGGAGCATTGAAAAAGGTTACTTACAAAGATGGTACCATTCAAAAGATTAGAATTGTTGAACTTTCAGGTAAATTTTACCCAACAATTCCAATAGATTTGCAACATTTCATAACTTATGAACTCATTGAAAGCAATCCACCAACTCATTGCATGAGTGCCATCCATACAATTCGTCTTAAGAGAGTTACTCATGTAAGTTTTTTGCACATATTGTATTTAGGATAATTCTACTTTTGCAGAATGGGTATCCGACTATTCAAACGATGCTACTCAATCTGTTTTACAGGATTCAACTTTCAAGAAGAAGGAAGGTTTTTCTGATTTGTCCAAATTTCTTAAAGAATAAATGAAATTCTTATAGTTTGATGATTGAAGGACTATATATTTTACTCTCCATTTTTAAGTCAATATGATCTGCCAAAATCATTTAAAGTCTCGACCGAAAATTCCAAGTCCGATTGTCCGACACGTTCTGCTGAATGCGATTCATGACATTTAATAGCAGTAAAAAGCAAATGAAGAAATCTACCTCTTATTCATTCGAGCCGATTTCTGAACAAACGGAAACAAATTCGTCGGCTTCGTTTGTTTCACTTCTTGAAAATCATTTCGAAACAGATTTTTCGACTCCTCTTTCTTCAGACTCTAAATTTTCACTGTATTCAAATGGCTTTATAAAAGGTGCTTTTACAGATTGCATTTTATATATACAACAGAGATCTATAGCACTCCATAAGATTGTCTTGTGTCAATCCCCGACCTTTCATGCACTATTTAATCAAAAATCAACAGTTATGACTTCATTTTTTGAATATGAGCCTAGCTCTAATATGATAAAGGTTCTACCGACCCATAGTGATATAATGGAAAACGGGATCAAACTAGTCACAAGGATGCTGTATGGACACACAGTCAGATGGACATCAACAACTTGTACTTTTGTTATCATAGGATCATTGATTTTACAAATGTCTCAATGGCTGTCGGAAGCTTTAGTACATTATAAACGAGAATGCAACAACCCCTCAAATTGGACCATACTCATGAAGAATTTAAAGAAAATTACAGAAGTATTACCAGAGAAATATTTATTTCATGATTTATACGACCAATTATTGTCTCAGATGCTTGTTGGCCATAGTGATGCAGAAAATATTAAAGCGTTTGAGATTGCCCTTCTAATTTCACCTGATCCATTTTTCGAAGCTTTTTGTTCATCCTCTGCCCTTTGGGCAAAAAGCGAATTTCGAAGATATTGCGTAATTAGAGATGTATGTGCGAAACGGCTATCAAATGGATTTGTGTCGTTGGATGATGCAGTAACCCAGTGGCGGGCACTTTTGTTTGAATCTGAATGTGGGATTCTTGAAAAAGACAATAAAGCATGCCATCATTTGGACATTCTGCAAGAAAATGTAAATTTTCATCAATTGGGGCCACTTGAACTACATAGAGTAAAAGAAGACCGCTTGGTAGAGTCAATGTTCCTACAGGCAAACGAATTAGGCTTTGCAACACCTTATAGGTGCTGTGTCTCTATTAAATATAAGTGGTGGAAATTTCCGCACGAAGAAAGAATAGAATTAGTGAATTTTAAGTACCAAGGTGTAGAATGGTGCTGGTTTCTTAACATTGAATCTGATGATACCTTAAACATATATTTGAAGGCGAAAAATACGTCAAAGTATATATTTAATGCTAAAATGAACCTTTACTACGCACCAATTTCCATAAATGAACCCATTCTTAAAATGGAGGGGAAAACTTTTAAAAACAATCAATCTTGGGGGTGGAAGACACCGCTACTGATGGAGGAACTTCAAGAAATTGAAACCATGAAATTAGTTTTATCCTTTTACTGTCAAGCATCGGAATGCCAATCCAGAAAGGAATAAAAGTTTGTAATTATTGTAGTTCATTAACCATTATTATTACCAAGGATTTATAAAAATGTTGAATTTATATTAAAAACGTATGAGAGCTTTGCATTTAATCACGGTGAGCAATTCATATAACGTAACCGACGATTTCATTCGTCTTGTTGAACTTTGGAAGCATTTTTACCTTTTCATCGTAAAACGAAAGCCAATCAGAAGTTGAAGTTGGCAAAAGACCAAGATTTGAACATTTATATAGTCCTATAAGCAATGTGAGGAGTTGAAAAAAGGCAAATGTAACTTTTTGCATAAAGAAGGATTCTCCTTTTGATTCAAATGCCGAGAATACTATTTCAACGGGAAAATTGCTTTACTGTTATTCAATTGGCAAAGTGCCTTTATTGGATTGTACAACGACATTCCAGTTATCATCAAACTGAATATTTGCACTGATGAACCTGACATCCACAACATGAACAGCGTCATAAAAATACTTTTTCCTGGCGCTAATGCAGCATCCCATGCTTTCTACTTCCTAAATATCTTTAATCACTTACTTTCGCTTTTAAATTCGCTATTGATCCTTGTTTTTCAGGTTTTCTGGTTGGTTTTGATTTAAAATCAAAACCAGGAGGATTTTCAAAGCTCAAGCTACTTTTTGGTGGAAATTTAATCTTGATCATGAGGGAAATTTGTAATTTGAAATTCCGGTATCCAAAACTCAAAATCCAACCTATGCAAGCTATCACTGGATTTGGAACGGGCGTTTTATTTGCTTCTAGCGCAGTGACATTTTTGTCCATGTACAGAGTTCTAAAGATCAATTCGCTGTCGTATCGATTAGATAATGTTAAGGGTGTTCTTGATGAATGTTTGTCGATCAATGACCACCGAGAAATACAGTGGAAGAGGGATGATTATATGATAGAAACGTATGATGATGGGGGATTCCCCAAGCTGTGGAATTCATTTATTAAAGCAGTTGCTGATTTTATGATATAAAATTGGTTTATTCCAAAGCAATTACTTTTTATTTTTCAAAAAATGAACGCACTCGCCTGGTTGAAGCCAAAGATGTTTAATTAATCTGTAAAGACAGCTATTCATATCGACTTCATCTATTTTGGGCGAGATATTTGTATTTTGAGAAGTTATTAGTTAAAGATTATATTGAACAAAAACGGAAATGCAAATATTTTATTTAGTTTTATGCGCTAAAATGGCAATACACCTAGGACTGACCGCTCTGTCAAAAATATTGACTAATTTAGCGTCATGACCGTTTTCTAATAGATACAATAACCTATCTAATATAATGAGTGATTCCAAAACTGAACTAGAAACCACTTTGAGGGCAAAAAATATCAGTAGCCTACACTTGTCCTTACCGAAATCGGCTTCCACATCGTGATCGTCGGTAATGCCAGATACATTTGTACTTTTACTAATTGATTTTAAATAATCACCCCAGGTTTTATGGGTTCTATTTCTTTCTACTTTTACATCTTCAATGCCCTTGCGCTTTAATAAAATCTTGATAACAATCTCAAATGCACCTTTACTTGTAGCATGGCTCTATAATGGTGCTTTGTAATTTCTTCCTTTGAATCTAAAATGCTCTCTGGAAAATGACAAGCTAAATTCTTCATCCTACTTCCCAGTGAAAACCCAGCATTAATAAGCACACTAGACAAAGGGAATCCAAAATTCTCATTATCATGCTTTTCTGTAAGCATATTATAACAGCATCCAACATTCAAAAGCATTTTGCAGTTGGAGTTTTCACAAAATGTAGCGATCATTGTGGAAGACAGATTACCACAGGAGTGCAATGAAGTAAGCACAAAAGGTTGTTGCTCTTTATTCAAAAGTACCTTGTCTACAAATGATTCTTTGAAACATAAATTATCAAACTGAAGCTTTCCTCTCGATTTCTTTGTTATTAAATCACACCTTCCGATTGCACCAGATATTTGAGTAGAGCTATAGTCAAAGCCCACAATCCGCGATTCTCTCATTAATAGTGCCAGAGCCGAAGTAAGATATCCCTTTCCACAACCCACGTCAATGACGAAATCTAAATCAAGGTCTTTCGAGATAAAATCCAAGAAACTACATAATTTGCTTACTTCGTGTATCTTTTTGTCGTTCATGCCGACCTTAAGTAACTCTGGTATTTTCTTTTCATATTTTTGTGGATAAGGTATCGAAGTTTCAAATAGATCCTTTTGATACTCGGGATTATGGAAAATGGAGAGATCAAGACAGGTTTTCAAATATATTCTTAAAGTCTCAGGGAAATCTTTAAAGTCTTTTTCTTCCAAAAACTTTAAAACTAAATCATTTGCCATTTCTTCATTGAAACAAGTCTCTTCAAAATATGATCTCCATTCATGTGGAAAAACTGTATTCCACAAATTCTTTTCATAAAATTCAACAATATGGCATCCAAGAAACTCTCTGTATGAATTAATAAAGGCCACACATTTGCTAATTACTTCTGCAACATTTTTCAAGTCATTTTTCATTTCGTAAATTTCATGAATATTTCTTTTCCTGCGAAAGCTCAAAAAAAGAAAGGAAATGAAAAACAAGAGAAACCTTCTCCACCAGTTAATTCTCTTGCGTCTTTAATTATGCTAAACTCTGAGGAATTTGTTAAAGCCAGAGCTTGGGAAATTCACAACTTGAATAATGCATTGAGTGAAAAGTAAAAAGTGGTTATAGTAAATAAGCAGAAACTCGACCAAGATGATATTTCAAACCTTGCCCAAACACATGAGACGTCGCGCCGCGAGTCATAATCCAAAGCGAATTCCAAAGAATTTCCGCCCAAAGGTAATTTAAATCGCTGACGATAATAGAATTCAAAGAACACAAAACCATTAAATCGTAGACAGAGAAGAAAGAATAAACATAATCTTAGAGAATTTTTCGCTAACAGACAAAGTAGAATTAATGGCATATTATATTTTAGATGACAAAAAATGGCTTGAAACACATATTTGGCATGCAAAAAGGTTTCACATGGCGAATTTATGGGGTTATCGCGTTCCGTTGCATCCAAATGACAAAGGAAGAAGAGCGATTTATCGTGACAGTTTGCATAGAAGTGTAATGATTGATTTGAGCTATTTTAAATGCTTCACGTTGAATTTACAGAATGCAGAGAAATTAAATTCGTTTTTTGATTTGAATTGTCCTACTCCTTTGGCAGAAGAGTCCAGATCACGAAAACATTTACAAAGAACTTTCTTGTATGAACGTTATCCAACTTCTATGATTTGCCCCTTGATGTTTCAATGGATTAATGATGACCTTCTTTCCCTTTGGGTTCATCCTTCAAGTCATGACGCTTTATGTGAAATTTTTGTTGCCAATCGTAAAAATATTTATTTGAATTAAAAGAAATTGATTATAATTTGAATGATAAACTTTCATTATTTGAATTTCATGGGCCTCTAACCCTCCCAATTTTGAAACAAACCATTCGATCGCATGATGCTGCTATTCAATTAGAATGGACTCATTTAAGACAATCGCCTGAAACAATACACTTAGAAGTAGAAGACCCAAGACTGAAATATCCCGTACATTTCCAAGAAGTTGAAGATGATAATGAAAATATGCTAGATGACGAAGGGGATTTTAAGACAGAAGATTCAGGAAAATTATTTAATCAAGATTATTTAAAAGCATTAGAAAATGGAAAGTTGAAGGAATGTGAAATTAATGCCAGAAAGTCAAAGTTAGAAATTCCAGGGTCCAAACTTGAAAATGATCCCGCCATTGATCCGTCCATTCCAATCATGTTATCATACAACCCAATGTTAGATAGTAATAATTCTACTCTTTTGGTTTTGCCAAAGTGTTATTCTACAGAATTTCTTCGATTGTTTCATTTTGCAGGAGTGCGTATAGCTGGGTTACGGGAGAGACATTTTTTATTTTATGAATCAGAAAAACCTTTCTTTCCTGATGACTATTTAACGACTGATTCTGGTGAAAAATGGTGGGATACTATAATCACAGAAACTGAAATGGAATATAACAAAAAACCTCCAGCCAAGCGGCCAAACTTTAAAAAGTTGAATACTTTGGCTCCATTTGGTCCAGACTGGGATGTCATTGGTTTGTCGGAGCCATGGATTTTACAAGGGGCATTCATTCCTGAACTATTCAATCAAGTTGTTAACACGGACACTTCAAGTTGCCAAAGTGTAGCTGAACAGTTTCTCAAGGGATCGTTTAATTTTTCGTCTTCTATTGTAGCTGTATCTGTTTCATTTGATTATGGTGGCAGTGCTGTTGATTACATGCAAATCTTCAGTTTGAACGAACAAGATATTGAACTGTTTGAACTTTGCACCTCTACCAAGCCCGCAGAGCTACCGGATTTTGAAGGTGACGACGATAAAATTCTCGAAGACTTTGATAAAGAGCAAATGAAAAAAGATGCTACATTGCCAGTTCCTTGCAACGATCAAATGATAGGTTTCACGACAACAGGAAGTTATTCCTTTTCTAAAGGCAAATCTTTTGCAATAGGATATGTTTCAAGCTTAAAATTTGTAGAGTATTGTCGTAGGATTGACTTTGAAGAACCTATTGTAATGATAAAGCATCCGAACTGGTCATTTGGAAGGTTTGCGAAATTGTCTCTGTGTTCACTCTAATAAAATTTATTTCTGCATTACATTGTTTATTATTTGTGTAACAGCGCCTTATTTATTGTATATTGGCGCCAAAATTTGGTTTCCGAATTTTCCATTCAAAAAACCAGGGTTATGAATTCAAACAAACGGTCACCAGAGCACGATTCTGACGGTTCATCAAAAAAGGCAAAACAAGAGGATATAGAAATGGCAATACCATTTCTGTATGACCCGGAGGATGTAATTGAGAGTGAGGTCGATCCGCTTCTTTCTGTTGATGATGTTGATGTTGAAGCCGACGCAGCAGGTAGGGAAGAGGATATTTTAGAAACGATAAATAATGATCAGGTTGAAGAGGAGAGTGTTTTTGTTGATATGAATGAAATTTCACAACAAGAAATGGTTGAGGATATGGAAAATGAAGAAGAGGTGCGGGAAGAGATGTATAAAGTATTAGTTGAAGAAATCAAATCAAAAGGTATTAATTATGTGAGGTTTTGAAAGGTGTGCATTCATTTTTAGAATATCATAAAAAGGAAAAGACTGATATTCGAATGCTGATATCACTTTTTGGGCTAGAATTGGTAAGATGATAATTTTAAATTAACTAGGGTGAGATAATGAATGAGGATGATGAATTTTTATGGATTGTGTTTCAGCAATACATGTTGCCTAAGCATCAAAAGAGAAAAAAGTTGTCTCATGTAAATTCAATAAGCGATGTAGTTAGACTTTTGTCTGATAAGAAGAACATTCTGGTTCTTACAGGCGCAGGGGTAAAAGGTTTTAATGTGGATGAGAAGATTTCTGTTTCATGTGGGATACCAGATTTTAGATCTGAGAATGGGATTTATAAGAGACTGAAAGATGAGTATGATCTACCTGAGCCAGAGGTGATGTTTGATATTGATTACTTTAAATATGACCCTCGTCCATTTTATTCTTTCGCTAAAGAATTATACCCTGGAAATTATACACCATCTATAACACATTATTTTATTAGACTTCTTGAGCTGCAATCTAAGCTTTTGAGAAATTATACACAAAATATCGACACATTAGAACAAGTTGCAGGGATAGAGCGAGTAATCCAATGCCATGGATCATTTGCTTCTGCAACGTGTTTGAATTGTTCACAAAAGTTTTCTTCTGAAGATATTAGAGCAGAAGTGTTCAATGGAGTTGTTCCAAAGTGTTCTACTTGTGAACAAGGAGTAATAAAGCCAGACATTGTATTTTTTGGTGAGAAACTTCCTTCTACTTTTGATGATGCATTAAACTCTGATAAAATTCAAGTGGATCTTGTTATTGTTATTGGATCTTCTTTGAAAGTCCAACCGGTAGCAAGCATTCTAGGTAATTGATTACAATATTTGACAATAGAATATATTCCACCAAATGTACCTCAAGTTTACATTAATCGAGAAACATGTAGACATCATGAATTTGATGTTGAACTACTTGGCAATTGTGATGAAATTATTGTAAACTTGTGTCAAATGGCTGGCTGGGATTCTTACTTGGAAAAGATATCTGAATTCTCTTGCAGCTACATTTCAAACACCATTGAATTTTTTCGTCCTCATCGTTATCTCTTTGCATCCGCTAGAGTCCCCATTAAGATTAGAGATATTTGGCTAGAAAACGCCCTTGAATCTAACACTGCCAATCATTCTCAAGCCTTGTTGGAATATGATTCTTCAGAGGATGAAGATTTTCAAGCAGCATCAGATAATGAATCGTCAATTGATTCTACTTGTGAAACTGGCACTCAAGATACTGTAGATTCCGAAAATTCGGATTCAGATCTTAACCAGGGTTTAGAAGATCAAGAAATGGAAAATGAAAATACAAATTCAGAAAATGCAGAAATAGATGTAGAAATAAACAATTCAAATGAATTAAACAATATAAATGAATTGAACAATACAAATGAATCAAATAATGCAAATGAAAACAATACAAATGAAGAAATTGAAAATACATTTAATTTAGATGGTCAAGAAATGAAAATCGCTGAAGATGAGCTGGAAAATGATGAATTGTTATTTTCAACAAAAGGGTTCATGGGTGCATTAGATGATGAAAATGACGCGGACTTTGAAAATATGGAAGGTTCAAATCTAATAACCAGCGAAGAACAGCTCAAAGCTCTAGAAGAAGAAATTAGAATGTTGACAGAAGATGATTAAGGTAGGTATTTCATATTTATTAGGTTATTTCATTCATTTAAATAAAGGTTTTTGTTTCATCTAATTTGTGTACGTTAAATTATTTGTTACTTTAACTTTTCATCTACTTTCTTTGCAATCCAACAAACTATAATCATGTAAACAGAAACCACCGCAATGGCTACATTGTCCGATGCCAACAAAGTCTGCATATTCATATTAATTAATCCTGTAAGAACATTGGCCAACAAGAACGTCAAAAGTTGATGTCTATTAACAGCCCCTAAAATTGAGCATTCATAACTTGAAGGTAAAAAATAGTCAAAAGAACTCAAGCACAATAAAATAAAACAATTTGTTGCGGAAATCCAAAAATAAAATCCTGCATTGGCAAGTCTCCTACAAACTTCCAGGTTTAAAACATTAATATACAAAAATAGACATATCCCAAATACACATGAATATAAAATAAGTGTCTTGCTAGTCTTTTTATACCCGCTAGCTGTATCGTTTAAAACAGATCCCAGTTTACATGCCGTCAAATATATACACAGATATCCTTTCACAAATCCAAATAGATCTTACCAAAAAGGCTTGTAATGCCTTCTTTATTCATCAAAAATATATCACTACGGTCATCCGACAGCAATACATTTCCCCGCCGCCTCAAGCACACTTCCAAAACACCCATCAAAACAATGGAAAACTTTACAAAATACTTTGGACTCACGAATGCTTGCACAATTGCAACAAATATTTGAAGAAATCCAAGCGTAAAGAAAAAGTTCCAATGGACGCCATACTCTGATACATGTTCTTGGTAGTCAAGACCTTTAACGGATAGCATTCGAATCAGCCCTAGGACAAGAACTGGTATGCTTTTAGTGGCTCCCCTTTTGATAATTCTCCATCCCAGTATTTTGTCTTGAACTATAGATTTTGCTGACACCACACCACCTGAAAACACTACGGAGCCTACTCCAAGATCCATCTGCTTTATCAGATAAAGAATATCTACCAATGATGTCCCATACAACTCTGTTTTGGCTAGCCGCCTTGGAAATATCTTGAAATCTACCGCTAAAATACAGATGCAAGTCAGCAACATCATCATTGCTCTATATGCTGTAATAAACGGCTTTCTCTTATTCTTGAATGAAATTTCATCGGAATTAATAAATAATCTTTGTCAATACGTTGTGAGCATTACTTTGATGTAAGTACTAGTCCGAGTATCACTGACAATATGTAAATGTTGTAGTCGCAGAATGTGAATGACACAAATGGAATACAGCAGAATATAGAGTATCCGATTAGAAAATTGAATTTTGATGTTTGTGGTACTAATTTGGTAAGGATGTTGAATAGCCCGTAGCACAACTCGTTAGGCTAATTATTAATTAATTACAGTGCCAATTAGCATTATGGTTTGGATTTCATTAATGGTAGTGCCTTTCAAGCCCGTCACTGAAGCTATTTGTAGTTTCCGATATTCTATTGCGTCCATAAATTTCGAATCAATATATAGAGTAAAATTTACGTTACGTTTGCTTAAAATTTCGCTGAATATAATTTTAAAATAGTGAATCTGTAAAATGCATCGTATAAAAAAGTGATTTATTAACATTCAGAGTTTTTCATTTTTAGTTTACTAGACGACGGTGTGTGTTCATCGAATATTTTACAGTCCAAATCCAATGCATTGCCATGCTTTTCATCCAGATAGAAACCATTATCGCGCTTTGACTTGTTCCTTCTCAATACGACAACAAGAGCTACTGAAAGTAAAGTGAAAGACCCGATAGCAGTTCCCAAGAGTATATCGTTAAAACTCTTTCCTTGAACAATTTCCTCTTTTTCTTTGACGACAGTTTTTGGTTTTACTTCTTGGACAGGAATTTCCGTTGGCGGTGTTGTCTGGGGTTGCGAGTTTTGAACATTTATTTGGAAAGAATATGCTTTTGAATTTGGCAGGACTATTTTAGCTTGTTGTGAAACGTTGCTCGTGACTGTGAATATGTTTTTACAAATATCAATGGATGATACAGCGCTGCCTACTTCAAGAGTGCCTTGAATGGATTGATCTTTTCGGCAATTAGATTTCCACGTGATTGTATGCTGGAAAGGATCATTTGTGGATGCTGTGCAAGTAATGTCAGTCAATGTGAATTCAGTGATACTAAATTGTAAAGAATCCTTCTTGACATTTGATTTTACAATGACAGAATGTTCACCTGGATTTAAAGAAGAGAAATCGATTAAAAATTTTGTTTTTGAACAAATGTCGACATTAGTGAATTGAATTTCATTTGAAATGAAAATTGAGAGAGGAAATGATTTGCGGTATTTACAAGCGTTGGAGTTTACAGATAAATCAACTTTATCGAAATTCATGAAATTGTTTGATGATGAACTTGAGAATTGAATGGAAGTGGAAAGTTCTATGACTTGAACTTCAGATAGAAAGTATTCAACATTGTCATAGAGAGCGTAGAGGAAAGAAGAACCTGTCTTCTTGGAGTTTACGTGAATAAATTGTGCTTCACATGGATCACCATTAAAAATGACTGACTCGCCCTGTTTGATTGAGATTGAGGATAAATCGCTTCTATCTTTACAAATGTTTAAATCAACATTGAAATAAAAGGGTTCATCTTTAAATATTTGAAATTTCTTTGATTCATTTGAATATTCAATATTTGGTTTAATCAACTTGATGTCTAGGTTATAGATAATAATCTAAATTACCAATCTTTTTAATAGAGATTGTTTTTGCTTGAAATATTTTATTAGATCCAACATAAAGCGCTGGTTCGATCTTTTTGATTGAAGTGCCTTCTACTTGCAAAAGTTTAAGATTGACTTCACTAGACTTACAAACATCAATTGTCATTTTATGAAAATCAAAGTCCATGAAAACTTCAAAAGATCTTCTAATATTGCAAATATTAGAAATTATTTTAAAAGAAATTTCTTCGTTTTCATAAAACATTTTTCTTGGAGTGCCATCCTCCCCTTTAAGGTAAAATCCAGGAATCTGGAATGATGGATGCAAAACTTTAAATTCTGTTTCAAATAAATTATCAAAAAGATTAAAAGAGATGAAATTGACTTGGTTGAATGATGAATCTATTTTCAGTTTGATTTCTTTGCATAGATCAACTTTCTTTAGATCGAATGGCCTTTTATTTATGAACACTTCAGCCACCAGATCATTTCTAAAATTACAAATTTCGTTTGGAAGAATAAATGACAATTCATCTTCATCAATAAATACATTCGATTCTGGTTTTGGAGAACTTAAAATTAACGATGTTAAAGGAATGACATTGAATTCTCTTTCATAAACAATTAAATCGTTATAAAACAATTGAATTTGCTGGTTAAAGTTTTTAAAAGCTTTGAATTCTGAGCCAAATTCATTATTCCCGAAATTGTTTAAATTGATTTGCTTTGAATTTATAAATAATTTTAGTTTGTTGAAATCTTTAAATTTGTTTGTGCAAGATATCTTTAAGTGTTCTCCTTGAATAAAATTTTCATTCATTTTCAGTCTGTTTTGTAAAGAACATGAAATTTCTAGATTAGATCCAAGACAAGGGTATTACTTTGAGCAACCATGTTTATTTTACCCAATTCAACTTTTAGTTTATTAAATTCCAGCCATAAGGCAAACTCTCCTTCTGGACATTCTTTTATTTCAAATGTATTAAAAGTAGACTTTGTTAATTTGTTTCTAGTCTTCCTGTTGACTAGAAACAATTCAACGTTTCGTTTTCTAAGAAATTCATTTTCAGATAATTGAATTTTAGAAAATGAATTTGTGAAATATTCTCCCTTCAAATCTTTGGCCTGGAAGGATTCTAATTAAAATAACTCATAATTGCTTACCTATTGGATAAACAGGGAAAATAATCTTTGAAGAAAATCCATTAATGTAAAATTCAATGTTTGATTTATACGAAACAAAAGGCACTTTGAAATCTTTCTCCACTTGACCAACTTGGCCGTTAATTGAATACCAAAGTTTCGGTGTTCTTCCATATGAATTCACTTTGTAGTCAATAAAAATTGTTTCTTCAGAAAATAATTCATTCACTTTAATTTTCCTGTAATAATCCAAACTCAATTTCAATTCAGTAATCAGTAAATCTCCAACATTAAATGGAATGGGCTCATGTTCAATTCCTGTAACTTGAATAGATTCATGCTTTTTTCTAACATCTTCCAAATAAAATATAAATTCATGTTGCATCATTTTTCTTGGCCCAACATACAATCCAAACCCCCTCTTCTTTAACGCATCCAAAATCTTTCCCTTTAAAGATCTCTCATAATTTGTTATGATTTGAACATCCAACCGATCACCTTCAATCAAGTTTCTTGAATTTATTCCAATTTCTACTTAAATCTTCAACTAATTCTTACCTAATGGATACACATAAAACTCAATCATCGCATTCTTATAAACATCATGTCGAATTAAAAATTTCTCAAAATTATAAACCATCGGCAATCTACAAGGAGTTCCAATCGTTAAATTCTCACAAACAATTTCATTCGTTCCATAAATTGAAAACGTACCCAAATTTCCAACAGGCAATCTATAATCAAATTTAATAACATCTCCAGAAAATATGAAAACATCCTTGGCGTTCCTATCAACATTATTCACAACAACTTTAAATCTCTCATCCACAAACTTTATCGGTTCAACATTAACAGCCACAGGCGCCACCCCATTGAACCCAAAGTCAACTCCAAATACATGCTTGCCAATAGTTGTCATATCAAATGCTCTTGCTTCATACCCATTAATTCTCATTCTTCGCTCATGGACAAACTGATTGATCTCTTCTTCATATGGAAAACGGAAATACACAGTTCCATATTCAAAAATAGGTCCAGAATACTCAAGTCCTTTTTAAACAAATCATTTAAATTTACTGAACGGATACACTACAAATTCCTGCACTTCTAACCCAGGTGATTCAAAACTCATCTTTATCTTTTCTTCAACTTTGGGAACATCCATCACAAACCCATTTTTAACTGTCAACTTTTCAACATGCTTTCCAATCCTTGCCGTAATCTCAAAAGAAATCGGCAGGGCAACATTCAATTCCATTTTCACCTGGATCTTGTCATTCGAAAATATCCCAACTTTGCTAGCATCCTTTCCAACATTTAATACTTCAATATCAAATCTATTATACTTTAAATTCTCTACAACAACCGTTTTCTTATCAAAAACAGTTTGATCGCGTTTCAGTAATATTTCCCAACTGTCTGGCGCCATTGTAAAATAGAAACTTTTGGTTTTTATCGCCATCTTTTTAGAGCCATGGCCAGAACGATTCTTTGATTCTATGTCGAAATTTCTCAACTTGATATCTGCATCTTCTAATCCTATTATCTGCACCACTATGTGATTGCCAGCAAACACTCTTTCACTATTAAATTTTAACGCTGAATTCATTTATGTTTAATATCTTACTAGGAATAGTGGTTTCAAACTTTGCTGACCTTACCCTATTAAACCCGACCAGCGAGAAATAAAAGTATCCAATTGCATCAGTCGGCACCTTGACATTGTTGGTGTCATTCATTATCACAGTGACATCTTTCCCCTTGTTATTCTCATAATTCAATTCCAGCCTCTTTGATCCCGCAGTTTCATACTTTAACTTCCACGAAACATAAATCATGTCTCCCGGAATATAAACACGCGTATCGCTTTTTCCTCCATTACTTGTCACAAGCTGTATTTTTTCCACAATAATTTCGTTTCCTGATTTCACACTAAAATCAATCTTTGGAAAGCCTTCCCCAATCTCAACATGGTACAACCCACCAGCTACTTGCTTTATTAAACAGCCAGTTCCTTGTCTCTGACAATACACTTCCCTGTTTTCAATTGTCACTCGCATCTTTGCACCAACCTCTTCCATCATTTCAAAAGGTACATTTTCAATGATCACATCTTGTCCTTCAAATAAATTATCTTGGTTTCTAACTTGTAAATTAAACCGAGCAATTGGAATTTGTTTCCGGAAGCTCGGAAATTCCAAAAATTCGGCTTCAAGAGAAACTGCGTCTTGGGGAAGTCGGCCAAATATTGTGACACCTTCGGATGTTGATTTGTGACTAACTGATAGATTGGAAGGGCCAAGAGTTGTTTTGTAAGATAAGCTGGCTTTAACTTGGGACAGACAATTCAGTTTATAGCGAATCTCGAATGGACGGCCTGGGATTAATTTTGTAACAGGCATAACATTTGAGGAGCTTTGAGAGTCGAATACATCAAAGGTAGTAAATTCGGCGTCTTGCGAATATGCACTGATGGCCACTTCTTCGAAATATTCCTCCGTGGGTTTGAATACAATATATTGGCTCGACCTGCTCTTAAAATAATCAAATTCGAAAGAGTATTTTTCATTCTTGTCACAAATATTGACCATCTTCACATTATTGTTGTGAAGAATAGTCAATTCAAGACTATTTCCTTTGATGCGTTCACAATATCGCAGAAAACTATCTGATGGTCTCAAAGTTATTTCATCTTTTGGACAGGCCTTAACGGTGTTAACTTCAGAGTCAAAAGAATGCCCAATGTCGCTTTGTAATCGGAGTTCAATATACCTTGCATTTACAGTTAAATCACATAGTTCTTTATGTATCTGATTACTAATTGTAACTTTGTGGGTGTTCTTTGTGATTTGGAATGATTCCGATAATAATTCTCCTTTTGTTTTGAAGCGTAAATGGTTTGATGTGAAGGTGATTGTTTGTCCGACGTAATATTCTCCAGTCTCAAGACCCAAAACTGCACGGTCATTGGGAAACCAGGAATACTTTTGCGCGTTAGTGCATGGGTCACCATATACTACACCTAAAAGCAATAGAACAGTCAATGAAAAATTGAACATCATCTTTCTGGGGCTTAGCCGCACCAGCCCGTCGGACATATTACGTTTTGATTACCATCTAAATAATCATCGTTGATATTCCAAAATTACAATAAGCAAATTTTGTTATTTTTATTTTTATTATTACTTTTATGACGTCGAGGCTTTCCAAACTAAAGCACCAATCTGCCCGCCAAAGTACATAAACAACAAGTTTCTCATCTCGTGAACAATTTCAAACGAGAATCCTTCACCTATTACCACGTGCCAAGGTGATCCAAATTTCTTGTCCATTGCTTCTTTTACCATTTTGCTGGCCATCTACATTCTAAATAGTGACACATTTAGTACTTCATAATTTCCTTGATGTTTTTCAATGGCGGTTACAACAGTATCTACTGTTTCTGTACGGACTTCATCCATCATATCAGAGTACTATTTTTCATCAACAAATATGGAGTACCTAAATATATTTTGTGAAGAGTTAGTACTTTGACCAGGGCGTATGTGAATGTTTTTCTTGAATCTTTATCTTCAGTTTTTTCTGGTGCGGCGTTTGTTACCGCTGGCTTTTCTGCTGCTAAATTGCTATTGGAATCTGCTGCCAACATTATGGCTTAACCAAAACAAATAAAGCAGACCAAAAACAGTGTATCGAAATATTCAAATAATTATATTCAATCTTCTTTTATAAAACTATTTCTAGAAACAATATGGTTCTCCGTTATGAAGTATCCAATCGCAGACATAGAAATACTTCAAAACGATATCAACAAGAGTCGTCTTTAAAAGTCTTGAATCTTGGCTTGTTTAAACTTTAAATGAGCCAAAGAATGCAAAATTTGTACTTTCTGCTCTTGCCTGCTTCGCTCAGCCACACCAAACTATTTTTCAAATGTTTGCTTTAAAAGAACAAAAAGAATTAGTAAAAAAGCGTTAAAAGTTTTATAGGTGCAAGAGCTTTGTATGAAGATAGCCAAGGTTCATCCTGAGCCACATTCTTTCATAAGTGTAGCTAAAGAAAACTGCATAAAATCAAATAACCAAGTTTTATTGGACTTGTTATTGGAGCAAATACAATATTTCTCTGATATGGATGATAAAGATTTTGAGAGCACTTTTGAACTTTTTATTCTTGTTTGTTCAAGTATTGATGAAGAAAAGTTTGGCGAAACTAGTTTAAAGATTTATGAGAAATGCAAAACTTTCTTTAAAGACAATTGTGAAAGATTAAATAAGACGTAAATCATTTCTAAGTTTGTTATGAAAGAATGCAAGCATTACTCTATGTAGTACCTGAAGGATCTAAGTTGAAGGTTTTCATTGATTATATTAAAAGCGTTGAGGCTTGTGGCAATGTATTTCAATTCGTTGAACACTTGGAAGATGTTTTAGAAGACATTAGAGACTGGAATTTAGAAGCTGAAAATAATATAGACGTTTTGATAACTTTATTGAACATGTTCAAGACATCAGGATATTATTCTTCTGCTTATTTGGTTTCCGTTACTTTGTTTCAATCCACCCAAGAATCCAAATATCTTGAGGAGGCGGTAGAGTCGTTTAAGAAGAGTAACAAATGGATTGATCCATCTTTTCTCTTTGAAAAGAAAGAATTGATTAAAGACAATCAAGAGCTGACCTGTGTGCTTGAAGGTGATGTGGAGAAGCTGTTAAAGGATGGGAACCAAGAAGCCGCGAACAAGGCAAAGTGGTTTAAGCTATTGAAGCTCGGAAATGGAGACACCTTTAAATTGAATGATTTGAAAACCCTTTTGAGTGTGGAATGTGTAGAAGATTTTTTATTGAAGGGTATTTATAATGTATTTTTTGATATTAGCTGCCAAGGAGAACATTGTTGATGTTTCTATTAATCAGATTGAAGAAACTGTCGTTATTCATTCACTTCAGCATTTAGAATTGAGATGGCAGAATATAAAAGAGGATTTATCTGAGTTTTTTGAGAACCTTGAATCTTGGAAGAATATGGCGACGCAAATTAAACCTCAAGGATTTGTTGAAGAAGAAATGCAAAAAATCATCGCCGCAAACTAATAAAATGGACATTAAGATTATCACAAATTTATTCTTTATTTCACTGTATCATTCAAAGGATGGTTTTCTGTGAGAAATGACAAAAACGGAGTCTCCTTGATTTAAAAGGGTATTTTGCTTTGGGTTTGGAATAACAATCATCTTATCGTGTATTAATTTATAGACTCCAATGCAAATAGCTGATTTTCTCTTTAGAAAATATCTGAAAATAGTTGTATAATTCAACATGTATAATTCTTTTGGGATTAAGACTTGATAGAGATGAGAGGGAAGGATTGGATCTGATGGGTTATATTCTTTGGTTCCACTGAACAGCAAATTATGTAGGATAGAGATAAGATATGGATTGTAGTAAGCTTGACATAAAAGTGTATCCATTATCCAAGGGCTTGAAACATGACCTCCCATGAAAGCGGATGAAAGCATGTCTTGACCAATGAAATGTTCTTTGATTGATAAATCATCGTTATCGCCGAGAAATTTAGCATTTTCAGCATGGAGAATTTCAGCCATGATGAATGTTGTTTGAGGGGACATTGCTTCAGCATTTAAAATAGCAAACAGAGTCCTTGAATCAGCAACTCTTAGATGCAAGCTATAATGTAGCATTGAATAATAAGTTACTTTTCGTAATCTTTTGGATTGGCTAGTATTACCACGCGGGAAGCTCTTTCAATACCTGCTCTGATTAAATCAGCTTTTTCCAAAGGACTTCCGTTAACAAACCAAATCTAAGAGAACTAATCAAGTAATTTATTACATTTTTAAAATTTGAGAGATATTTTTTAACTTTATTTGAAGGTTCAGTTTTAGAAAGAATGACGATTGGAGTCATAAATTCTAAATGATGGCCTCTTAAAGGACCAATGAAGCAATCCAAGTTTGAAGGGAATTCATCGCTAGAGTCACAAAGCAAGACGTGATTGTTTATTGAAGCTGGGATTTCAATCAAAGATTCAGAATCAGAAAATAACTTTTTAAAAATATTTGAATCTGGAGTAAATTTATAATAAAGATCATTTTTGATTGTTGAATTTCTTCTAACAAAAGCAGATTTGGATCTTTTATGATAATTCTTGTTTAGATTTGGAGTGTCAAATATTTTTATTGGATTCGATTCACTTAAAATGTGATCAAAGCTTTCTTCTAGAATTGAATTTTCAGTTCCATCTGGTGAATATTCACTTAGCTTTGAAACAACGTGTTGATTGCATCCAATAATTATCGCTATTTCGTTTCCTTGAATTAAATAATTTTGAGGATTTAAATATAAAGAACGAATATTAGAATCACTTTTAATGCTAACTCCAATCAAAACAACGTTAAATTTAACTTTTATTATCTCAGCTGCTTGGAGAAAAGATTTTCCAATAAAATAAATTGATAAATAAGTTTGATAAAATTCTTGAGTTGCTCCTTTTAAAAATTCTTTCATCCAATTCATCCCTGGCTTTGATTCTATTTTAGTTGTTGCAATTTGCATCGCTTGATCTGTAATAGAAGTCGTCAATAATTGTATTAATGAAGAAACTCCAGGAGATAAAACATTATTAGATAACAATCCAAATCTTATTTCATTTATACAAATCACTTGTTGTGCCAATAATGAAACATGGTCCTTGTTCGTTGGTGAAATAACTTGAGCTATCACTGAAATATTTGGATTATATTTTTTGACAGCCTTTTCTAAATATTTAAATTATTTAATTACCAAAGTTCTCATCACTGAAGACGAATCTTCAAACCCATCCTTGTTCACTTGAAATTTACCAGTAAACACAAAACACGCCTTTGCTTTATCCGCTTGAGCTTTTTTCAATACTCTAAATGATAATGGACTTCCCTTAATATATTGCACTCTGTTCATATAAAGTGGATCCTGTATCAATTGAGCTACAGCCTCACTGGGCTCATCTTGATTAATCAAAACCAACTTTGTATTTATCGTTGAATCACCATGATCTAGACAGAAAAATTCTTTCAATAATCCCGTAATGCTATTTGTATCGAATTCCCCAATCACAATCACATGCTCATCTCCCTTTTGACCCTTGTATCTATGAACATATTTTGACTTTTTTCTAATCAAATCTAATAAATCAGAAACTGTCACTGGTATCAATATCAATCCTATCCTCCATCATTAGTCTAATTACCCATCACTATAATATAAAGTATCACAACCCTGGAAAAGGGATTATCAGGAATGATCGATGTTGCTAAACCAGTCGTAGATGATACTATCAAATCAAATCCTAATTTATACCTGTCACATACCAAAATACATCAAAAAATGATTTGTCAATATGCTGCTGCTTTGTTTCAACAATATGCAATAATCCACTAGCTATCAATAGAATAAACAATATATTAAGATATAACTTTAAAGATTTTCTTCCTACATCTGATATAACAAAAATCGGATTCTGGGATGGCCGCAGCAAAACCATCGTACTCTGATACAGTCGGATAAATCGAAAAGGATATGTATAAACATAATATCCTCCAGACATGAACGAATCTCTCAAACTAACATCCACAAAGGCCAATGTTGGCGACAGCAATGTCATCAAACTTACAATCGTCGGCCAAGACACATAAAATCTCTCTCTCTTGTTATTCAAATACATCTTTGGAATCCATACAATCCAGAGTAAAGTAATTATCATAAAATCAAGTAGAAGATAATTAAACGGTAGCCCTGTATGTCGATATTCACTGTTAATTATATATGTAACGCATAAAAGGAGGGTCAATACAAAATCTACTATTTCCCATACCCTTCCAGTTCTTGATGATTTTAAATATATTGCGAAATGCTGCATCATTGATGGTCTTAATGAAGAGGTAAAATGATCATTTCCTGGGCTTTCAGTAGACCCTTTCCTATTCCTTGCATTATCTATTGGTAAACCCAATAAGCTATATGATGAAAATCTTGAATGGCTTTCCATTAATGGAGTTATTTCCATTTCTTCATTGGCCATTAATGTTTACGAAATTCCAAATGTGAAAATAATCAGAGATTTCTAGGCAGCTTTAAAGTAATTAAATTGGCAATTGCCATAAATTCTGATTGATAATGTCATCTCCCAATTCACTATTCACGTGTCCAAAAATAGATGTGGCAAAATCAGCCAATGGAATTCTAGAAATTTCATGACTCAAACAAACATCTCAAAGGTCTTTCGGGTCTACTCAAAAAGACTAGGAAAAACACCGCAACGTGTTTCAACAAAACTTACCAACGCTACCCAGAATCCCATTGATATAAAAGATGGAGTAATCCTAAATGGAACCCGTTTAGCCTTAATACCACTTTCCTCCCAGCTTTCTCAAGAAATAAAAGGATTAGAAAGAAAATTTTCACTTGATCCTGCCGTTGTTAATAAATCAAATGATCTTTTAGCAGAAGGAATAGATTTACATGAAAGAAACCAGTTGGAAGAATCTGTCAAGAAATTTAAATTGTCGGGAGATCTTGGCAATCCCTTGGGATTATTTTTTCACGCGATGTGCTATCGTCATGGATGGGGAGTGGAGGACGATGGCCACAAGTCTTTGTTGCTACTTTATCAAGCTGCACATGTTTCGATCCTCATGGCCGTTTATGACCAAAGAGATAGAGACTCCTTTGATGAACTGGCTTTAAAAGAACATTCATATCAAATTGGACTAATCTTATTCGAATTAGGAGTGTCATTTCAAAAAGGCTGGGGAACTGAAAGGTCATATGTTAATGCAGCATACTATTTTAAACTAGCTGCGGAACTAGGTGATCCTGACGCACAAAATGAACTTGCCGGACTATACTTAAAAGGTCAAGGAGTCAAAAGAGACAAATATCGCGCCGCTGCCTTATTTCGAAAAGCGGCTGATCAAGGTAGAGGTTTAGTTGGAAACACTTGGATTTACAAGGAAAAATATATGAACTGCACTGAAAAAGAAAACAAGCCTCGAAGGCTTTCGTGGTGGAACCTATTGCTAAAAAGAGTACCACAAGATGATGAACACCTTCGCTAATTATACAAATATTATATTAGATGCTACTAATTTCATTGTTAACCAAATAAAATCGTTATACTTGCTATTACGAAATTTCTGTTTATTCCTGAAATTTACTGCAAAATACGGAACCCCGGTCTAAGCCTTTTTTTCAAATGGGTCGCGTTATTCGTTCACAACGTAAAGGTGCTGGAGGTATTTTTAAATCCCACAATAAGCATCGCAAGGGAGCAGCCAAACTTCGTGCAGTTGATTTTGCCGAACGTCGTGGATACATCCGTGGTCTTGTTAAAGAAATTATCCATGATCCAGGTCGTGGTGCTCCATTGGCAAGAGTTATTTTCCGTGATCCATACCGCTATAAACAAAGAGAAGCTCTTTTCATTGCTTCTGAAGGAATGTACACTGGACAATTTGTTTACTGCGGAAAGAAGGGTAAAATTACAAATAACTTATTATTAAAGCTTCTTTAACTGTTGGAAACGTTTTGCCACTTGCTTCCATGCCTGAAGGTACTGTCATTTGCAACGTCGAAGAAAAAGCTGGAGATCGCGGTGCTCTTGCTCGTGCTTCCGGTAATTACGCAACTATCATCGGACACAATCCTGATGAAGGAAAGACTCGTGTTAAATTGCCATCTGGTGCTAAGAAAGTGTAAAAAGAATATATAATTTTGATTCAAGTTTAGAAAGTGCATGCAGAGCTATGGTCGGAGTTATTGCTGGTGGAGGTCGTATTGACAAGCCAATGCTCAAAGCCGGTCGTGCTTACCATAAATACAAGGCTAAGAGAAACTGCTGGCCAAAGACTCGTGGTGTTGCTATGAATCCAGTTGACCATCCTCATGGTGGTGGTAACCATCAACACATTGGTCATGCTTCAACCGTTTCAAGATATGCTCCAGCCGGTCAAAAAGTTGGTCTTATTGCTGCTCGCCGTACCGGTCTTATCCGTGGTTCAAAGGCTACCGCCGAAAAATAAATATGTCGCACATCATAAAAAATTTTATGTTTTTACTTTTATTAGAAATTAGACCAATGTTTATAATACAAAAATGTCTCTGAACGAAATTTCAAGGGCTATCGATTCAGTAGAACGTCAATAATCAAATAGATGAGATACATTATAAACATTTCCAAAACGTGTTTATTGTCAAAGAGTTACTTCATCGGGGTAGTTGTATTTCTAAAGACTCGAATAGTTATTTTAAATCTTTAGCGTATTGATTCAATATCAGCAACAATTGAAATGGTGACACAGGGACTTGTAAAAGTTCAACAATCTGTATTCTAAAATTAAAAACAAGTTTACTGTCTTAAATACACTCTTTTCTATTATTAATCCACTTGCAATAAAAAAATCGTACAACTCGTCGACTATTTTATACAATATAATAACGTACTGCGCTGACTGGAATTAGTCTGTGTTTTCAATTGCATACCCTTGTAAATGTCAAGACGCTACGATTCAAGAACTACCACATTTTCGCCTGAAGGTAAGTGCATAAAGTACGAAAAAATTTAGGCCGTCTCTATCAGGTCGAGTATGCGATGGAAGCCATTTCCCACGCTGGTGCCTCTATTGGAATTCTTGCAAACGACGGGATTGTTCTTGTAGCAGAGAAGAAAGTAACTTCCAAACTTCTTGATCAGTCTATGTCATTTGAAAAAATTTATAAAATATCATCGTATTTAGTTTCATTTACGTACAAGTAGGGATGTGGTAGCTTGCGTTGCAGGTATAACAGCTGATGCAAATATCTTAATAAACTATGCAAGAAACCAAGCACAAAATTACTATTCTGTTTATCAAGAACCTAAACCAATCGAACAATTAGTGACTCATGTTTGTGATTTAAAGCAAGGATACACTCAAAGAGGAGGTAATGTTCACCATTTGTAAAAATTTAAGGTTTAAGACCATTTGGTGTCTCATTTATATATGCTGGTTGGGATAAAATCCATGGATTCCAATTGTATCAATCTGACCCATCAGGAAATTACGGTGGTTGGAAAGCAACCTGTATGGGATCTAATCATTCCGCTGCCCAGAGCATGCTTAAACAAGAATATAAAGGAGATCTTAGTGTAAAGCAGGCAACTATGCTTGCCTTGAAAATCTTCCTTAAGACTATGGACACTGCATCTGTGACACATGACAAATGTAATATATAAAAAATGACTATACTAGTGGAAATCTGTATTCTTAAGAGAAACGAAGACATTACAAGAATCCACATGCTGAAACCTACTGAAATTGAACCATTATTAAAGGAAATCAATGCCATTATAAAAGCAGAAACAAAAGATAAATAAATTTTATAGTTTATTTGTATCGCTATCAGAGTGCAAGTAATCAAAGACCATAGCAAGGAAAGCCCCGGACAGCCAGTTCCCCAGAACATTCAACAATAGCACGACAAAGACTCTCCATCCCTCGACATCAGCTCCGTACATTAAGCCAAGTGGAATTACGCAAAAGTTAGCGATGCTATGCTCAAATCCAATAGTTACAAAAGCCATTATTGGTAAGCTTATTCCGAACCATTTCCCCGCCGCACTATTTGCTCCAGTTGCTTGAAATATGGCTACGCAAACCAAAATATTTGCCGCAATAGATTTGAATATAATAGAATGAAAGCTCTGATTGACTTTGTTTTTGGTGATTCCTAACAGAAAACTCTTAAATGGCTCGTCAACGAATGCATCAGTGACCCAACCAAACAGAAAATCCGCCACTACACATCCGATAATGTTGCCAAGCAATGAAAGGAGCAATAATTTTATGTAATCGGTTACTTTTGTATTCTTTTGTAGCAATGAAGATGTCAGAAACATGGTGCTTCCAGTAAATAGTTCAGAACCGGTTGAAATGATCATTTGCAGTCCCAGGTGATATGTTGCTCCTGATATAATCTAATTCATAAAATCATTGTGTAATATACTTTTGGCACTGAAGGATACTTTCTTCTAAAGTCAGCATTGAGTCCGCCCGCGCAAGTATACGCAAATATGGTACCAATTGAAAGAAACAAACCAGACATTAAGGCACTAACGAAAAATTTCATCAACTTGGATTTGGTCCTTGCTATTCCAGCTTGATTTAAGCCCTGAACTACTTTGACTGGGTCCAGTTCGCTGTCCATGTTTTAGGAAAATTGAAAAATCGGAATAATGGCATTGTTTATTTATTCAATTAGAGTTTGTAATTTCTGCGGCCTTGTTTTTTTGTTCTTCGATTAGTTTTTCCAGATAGTATTTTCGGTAATCCCTAACAATACGGTCCGCATATGGATGGTCTTCTCCTTCAAAACAAAACAAACGATCTAACCTGTAACCTGTTTAAACTTTGAAAATCAATTACTTCGAAGATCATTTCTTGGAAGCATACCCTTTACCGCATGTTTAATTACAAAGGCGGGATCCTTTTCCATTTTATATTTAATGTTGTATTGTTTGAAACCACCTGGATATCCACTATGGCGAACGTAAGTTTTGTATTTCATCTTGTTTCCTGTGAGACGAAATGAATTGGAGTTTATCACGACGACATAGTCTCCGGTATCCGCTTGAATTATATGAGCGAAGAATTAATACCTCCTCTATGAAATATTGGTTTTGTTTTCCCCATTAAACATACTGCGATTTGCGTAGCAAGTTTACCTAATATCTGATGTTTTGCATCAATGAGATGCCATACGCGGTTATATGCTAATGTTGCCATATTATAAGAGAAGAAATTCATTACTGGTGCATTTATAACAGAGCTATTGTAAGCAGGCATGACTAAATTTGGACTTTAGAATTTTCTTAAATTTCTTTGCATTGCGAATGGATAAAATTACCTTGGTTCTAATTTTATGCCTTGATTTCTATAAATTATTTTGAAACTCCTGTTACATACAAAAGCATGAAGATAAAATTATACCTTCTTGGCACAACACTGCTTGCTTTTTCAGCTTCCGTGAACGCAGTTAGTATAATGTGCGATCTACCAGTTGAGTTGTCAACTTGCAGTTCAGAAAGTAAGATTTGCGGGCCCGATGAAGTGTGTATGATTAGGAAGCATAACTGGAACGAATGTGCAGTAGCGATTTGCGTGAAGCCTGACGATGTTTACAATCAAAATGGAGCGCAGCCTAGTTGTAAGCAAACCCCGCCTAAGTGTACCGCTGAAAAGAACGATGCTTGCAAGTCGGCGGAAGAGGGATATGAATGCCGAGAATTCCCCGCAAATGGCTTGAATTGTGCATACACAATGTGTGTCGATACAAGGAGTTACGTACCCGTCAATGCGACACGATTGCCCACGTACACAAGTACCATTACGGTTCCCAATAGTTCAAATAAAACATAAATAGTCTGGTAATATCTGTTTATTCAATATTTTTAATGTTTTCTTTAAGAGTCCAAGTTCCTGATCTCTTATCAAAATTCGCCAATTCTTTAAGCATCTTTTTGAACAAAATGACATGATCGGGTTTAACTTTGGATCTGAATGCATTAACAACTTGCGACGAGGAGCATGAATGATTGTGAGCAACAAAATAGTTATACAGATCGTGCATCAACTTTGATACTTTATCTTGGGGCACCGACAGATCCTTATTTTTTATTTGTTGAATTAAATCATTGGAAGAAGGTGCTTTTGAAATTGAATTATTTCGCAATGAACCAAAGACTGGGATTCCAGCACTTCCAGATTTCCCTGTCCAAGTTGGAACTGCCACGCTGGACTTTTTCCTTTCTTTTCTTGATTGTAACAAAGCTTCTATTGCATTTTTTGATATTTTTTCTGCTTCTTTTTCTATTAGTTTTAAATCTGGTCGTTTCTTTTCAACGAAAATATCGTGCCTTAGCGAACCCTGGATGCCCGCCATTTTTGTTACGTCATCTAGAATAGAATCGTCATTGTTTTTCAATGTTTCATCTTTTTCAACGCTAGAAAGAATGTCGAGAAATATGTTTACTGATCATCAGTTCGACAAACGCCATCAATGCTTAAATTCTTTTTCTTCTTTTTCTTTTTACCATCGATGATCATTTCCAATTCTTCACCAAGATGACCAAGCAATGCAGTAGTTTCGTTTCCATCGCTTCTATTAACATCAAGAGTAAATAGATCATATAATTCAGTAGTCTTTAGTATAACGTCTTAATACCAATTACTTTGAAAAATCTAGATTGTTTTGGATCTTTGAGAATTTTATTTGTTAAAAATTGTTTAAAGATTTGTCTGTGATAAATTTTTTCTTCAATTGTGCCGGCAATGATTAATCTATAAATGGCAACTTGTTTCTTCTGACCAAGCCTCCAAGCCCTTTCCCTTGCTTGAGCGTCATTAGAAGGGTTCCAGTCTGGATCATAGATGAGAACTCTATCAGCGCCAGTTAAATTTATTCCTAAACCTCCAACTTTGGTAGTTAAAAGAAAACAGAAAACTTGAGAATCTTGATTGAATTTTTCCACTAGGGGCATTCGTTGATTGACATTAGTAGATCCATCCATTCTTAAATAATAATAATTCTTTTCTTTCACTGCATGTTCAATGATATCAAGCATCATTCTCGTTTGGGAAAAGATTAAAACTTTGTTTCCATTTTCTTTCCATTTTTCCAATGCAGATAAAAGAACTTTCATTTTGCCACTTCTTTCTTCACTTGTAGTATTCTTTTCAGCGGGAATCACTAAATCTGGATGATTACATAATTTTCTTAAATAATCAATCCCAACAAGCACATGTCGTTTTCCATCAAAAATTGCCGACATTTCTCTTGATTGAATAAAATCTTCATAATATTTTCTTTGATATTCCGTTATATTACAAAATAAAACCAATTTTAAACATTTCGATATTTCTTACCTGTTCAGTTTTCTTTGGCAAATGCGTTACAACATCAGCCTTCATTCTCCGTAAAAGATAAGGATTTATTAAATCTCTTAAAATTACTGCACATTTATATGAAGTTTGAATTTGTAATGTTGTTGCATGAGCATATCCACCAGCTTGAATAGGTGCTGCGAATTGATCTTGGAATACTGGTAATGTCTATAAAATAATAAATAGAATTTAATACTCCCAATTTTCCTGGATAAATAAAATCAAAAAGTGACCAAAGTTCACTCAAATTGTTTTGGATTGGAGTGCCACTTAGAATTATTCGAAATTCAGTTTTAAGCTGCTTGCAAACAAGGGTTATGTTTGAATCTGGATTTCTTATTTTATGCCCTTCATCCAAAACAACATAAAACCACTTCTTATCCAGAAACAACGTTTGGTGCAGCTGTAATTGAGAATAAGTTGTTATTACAATGTCTCCAGTAGAATTCATTTTATACAATAGATCAGCATAAGATCCATCATGAGATCCTGTCTTGTGCAAAACTGCAACTCTGAAAGGCGGGTACCATCGATGGAATTCTTTTACCCATTGATGCATTACAGTCGCGGGGCAAACAACTAAGCTACATCCTTTATACATTCCACTGTAATGCAAGCCAGCCAAAAATGATATTATTTGAACAGTCTTTCCAAGTCCCTTAATTAGAATTCACACAGTTTAATTACCATTTCATCTCCAATAATTCCACCAACTCTTTGTTTGTATAATTCCCATAACCATCTAGCGGCTGTTTTTTGATATAAAAATAAATGTCTATAAATCTCTCCTGGTATTTTATATCTAGCATCGAACTTTGAATCTTTATCCTTCAATTCCTGATATGTTTGTTTCCAATCTTCAATTCTTTGCTATTATAAAATACAAACTCTCCATACTCTATAAAACCGTTCATCTCCATCATCTTGTATTGTCAATTTCATCTTCTTTACGACTTTCTCTTCATTCTCAGAATCCTCTTCATTCATAGAATCCATATCATCACTATCACCATGAAAACTTTCTCTTTCTTCATAATCTTCATTTAAAAGATCCTGGTCTACATTCTTCTCATGTGGCGCCAAAATCCCCTTTTGAACTAAATCTTCATCATCAGCCATTTTATCATTCTCATCTTGTTCAGCCAACAAGAATGCTTGTTCTCTTTTCAACTCTTCTAATTGCTGCTTCTAACCTCCTTTCAAGAAAACACTCATACCAATTCTAAATGCGAATTTGAACTATACTTTTCTTTGGATATTTTTCTTTCTAGGGTTCTTTCTTTCCTCTACAAAGTATATTGTTACTCTATTTCAGATTTTAGAGTCTCCAACTTTCCATCAAATCTTTGCTGCTCTTTTTTTGCCATGGCCTCGCCAACCTGTTCTGTGCATATGGTTTTAATACCTTGTCAAATATTGTCTTTTCTAAGACATTTTGATCTATTGCTTTCGTGCCGAATTCTTCCATGAAAACTTTTGGATTTTTCAGAAACTAATCAAACGAATTGAAACCATTTAAAACTATACTTAGCATTTTATATAGCTTTCTTCATAAATTGTCAAATTGAATTTAAAAGAGCGCAATTCATTAAGTCGTTTATTCAAATTATCAAATTTGTCACTGAATAATTATAGTAGTTTCAATCAAATATCGAAAACACATTTCGTAAACTGTTGAATTGTTAGAGATCGGGAATTAACAATTCAGAAATATGAAATTATTAGGAAATTTGGTGATTCAAATTGATTAAATGACCCCGGTCATCTCACATCAATGCCATCCTTGGAACCAACCTATTCCGACTCTCTATCACCAATAACCGAAACCAGCAGACGCGTGGCTCTCATTACCGGTATTACTGGACAGGATGGCTCCTACTTGACTGAATTTCTGCTTGCCAAAGGTTATGAAGTGCACGGTATCATCCGCCGATCATCAACCTTCAACACCTCTCGTATTGAGCATTTATATGCGGATCCACATTCAAGTAACATAAATTGGCGTTAATGAAAGAACCAAAAATGTACCTCCATTATGGTGACATGACAGACTCCACTTGCCTTGTTCACATAATTTCCAAAGTCAAACCAACCGAGGTTTATAATTTGGCTGCTCAGTCTCATGTCAAAGTCTCTTTTGATATGGCTGAATACACTGGTCAAGTTGATGCTCTTGGCACACTTCGCTTATTGGATGCCATTAGAACTTGTGGGTTGTCTAAAGAAGTCAGATTTTACCAAGTAACATTAAGAAAAAGTTTAAATTAGGCTTCTACTAGTGAATTGTACGGAAAGGTTGTAGAAACCCCTCAAAAAGAAACCACGCCATTTTACCCTAGATCACCATATGGTGTTGCCAAACTCTATGGCTACTGGATGACTGTCAACTACCGTGAAGCCTATGACATGTATTCTTGCAATGGTGTACTCTTCAATCATGAAAGTCCAAGAAGAGGTCGCACTTTTGTCACCAGAAAGATCTCACGTGCTGTAGCTGAAATCCATTTAGGTAGAAGCGAATGTTTCTTCCTGGGAAACATTGATGCCAAACGTGATTGGGGTCATGCAAAAGACTACGTTGAGGTAATTAAACAAACAACTTGACATCAGGGAATGTGGTTGATCTTGCAACAAGATAAGCCTGATGATTACGTTCTTGCAACTGGGGAATGCCACACTGTACGTGAATTTGTTGAAAAAAGCTTTAAAGTTGTAGGAGTTGACATTGTGTAATTAATTTTATTGTCTATTATTAAAGATGGGAAGGTTCCGGAGAGGATGAAGTTGGAAGAGATGCTAAGACTGGAAAAGTTCGTGTCAAAATAGATCCAGCCTACTATAGACCAACTGAGGTGGATCTTTTGCTTGGAGATCCCACCAAAGCAAAGAAAAAACTCAATTGGAAGCCAAAAATTGATTTCGATGTAAATTTATATCAAAAAATTTGAATTAGTCACTTGTTCGTGAAATGGTCTTGTCGGATATTGAAGCTGTCAAAAACAATGATGATAATTAATAAATTTATAAAGTGTTTAAAATTATAGCATGGTACTTCTTTTAGACACCATTCGACGTTCAATCTCATTAACTCACACTAAGCCACATCGTTAAATGAGCAGGTCAAACAATTCATTGGCAAAGGAATACAAACTAGTAGTAGTTGGTGGAGGTGGTAATGAATTTTGATGTAGCTTTATTGCAGGTGTTGGAAAGTCTGCACTGACAATAAAGTTCATCCAAGGGCATTTTGTAGACGAATATGATCCAACTATTGAGGGTATAATAATTATATGTGTTTTAAATAGATTCATACAGGAAACAATGTGTCATTGATGAAGAAGTTGCATTGCTAGACGTTCTAGACACTGCGGGACAAGAGGAATACAGGTAAGTATTATGTTACATGCATTATTATAGGTATTATTGCTTTGTCATAAACTTTTAGCGCTATGAGAGAGCAGTACATGAGAAGCGGAGAAGGATTTTTATGCGTTTACTCAATTACGTCTCGAGCTTCATTCGACGAAGTCACTACCTTTTATAAGCAAATATTACGTGTCAAGGATAAAGACTATTTCCCTGCTATCATTCTCGGAAATAAATGTGACTTGGAGGACGAACGTATTGTGTCCACTCAAGGTTCCATTAATATTCTACTATGACTTTAGAGGGGCAAGACTTAGCCAATACCTTTGGCATAAAATTTATGGAAACTTCAGCGAAGAAACAAATTAATGTAGAAAGTGCGTTTTTCACACTTGTAAGGGAAATTCGCCGCCATAACAACAAAACCAATCCAAAGAAGGCAAAAAAGAAGAAAGGATGCAATCTATTGTAGCTTATTTGTTATACTTAATTAACCAATAAAATATAATTCATTATATTAAGTAATACAGCGAGTACTGACTTTTTTAAGTGATTTTCATTGTGAAATTGTGACTCTTACGATGAAACCTTAAACGATATAAAGTGTGACACTAATGACTGGCACGCTTTCTAAAAATAGACATAGACTTATAATAAACTTTATTCTATAGACAATATCATGAGCGATTCCAACGTGATTGGTCTAGGGATATCGAACCCAACTCTTCATGATCGAAACCTACAACAATGGAGATCATACCTGGATCGACTACGTGAAAGATTCGGCACCCAAGAACATTATGGTTTTGATGAAATAGAAGAAGATTATTCAGATGACGAAACAGAAACAGAGGATGAATATGAACATCATTCAAACCAATATTCACCTTATAGTTATGATTCAACAATCACAGATTCATTTTTTGAAAGAGCTGTCGCATTTATAAACAACGGTCAATTAAAAGATGACACGTCTGATATAGATAAATACGAACCAATTCATCCCGTTGTTGGTTTGAAGTTCTCATACCTTCCCAAACAAGTAGAGCTGTTATTTAATGACAGGGAGTTTACAAAATACATTAGTAAGAGACAGCACGAAATCAGACTCATATTTTAAAACAACAACAATAAATTGCATTTCAAATCAATGTCTTTTCAATTCTGAAATTTCAAAAATTGAATGACCCAAGTTGATTTTCAAGCTCTAAAGGAACAAGCAGTCGCTGACTTTGCTTCTGCACTCCAGATTTATAAACGGATTATTTTATCTCGTAAGTCCATTTGCTACATTCAATAAAGCCGTTGGAAATGAAGAAGACGTTCGCGAAAAGGAAATTGCCATGCTAGACCTGGCTCAATTGTTTGTTAACAATAAGTAAGCTCAGCGTTTCAATAGAGATGTAGGATGGCTGCTGAATTTGCAGACTTGGTCAATCAAGCAAAAGTTGTTTTCAACAGCCTCCCCAAGGCAAAGACTGCTAAAATTCTAAAATCCTTGATGGATTTATTTACTGAAATCCCCGAGCAGCACGATATCAAAATTCGTGTTTGCAAAGAATTGATTCAATGGTGTGTTGATGAAAAACGCGCCTATCTTAAACAAACAATGGAAGCTCGCCTGGTTTCTTTGTAAGTTTTAATTGTGGTTTTGTTAGATATCTGAGTGCCAGAATGTATACTGATGCAATTTCTTTGATAAACGAGTTGCTGCGTGAATTGAAGAGAATGGATGACAAATTGATGCTTGTTGAAGTTCATTTATTAGAAAGCAAGTCATTTTTCGCATTGAAAAATATACCAAAAGCAAGGGTAAAGAAATGTAATTGACTTTAGTAGGCTGCCTTAACGTCTGCAAAGACATCAGCCAATGCCGTGTATTGCCCACCTGTTATGCAAGCTCAATTAGATTTGCAATCAGGTATTCTTTACGCTGAAGAAAAAGATTTTAAAACTGCTTTATCTTACCTTTATGAAGCTCTAGAAGGATATTCCAACCTTGAAGATAAAAGAGCACTTTTAGCGTTGAAATACATGCTTTTATGTAAAATCATGTTAAATAATGTAGCCATTTTATTATTTTCTAGTATAGGCTGAAGACGTTCATTCAATCGTTCATGGAAAGTTGGCAGTCAAATACGCAGGGATAGAAGTTGACGCGATGAAAGCTGTAAGGCTTATTAAAAATTTGCAATAGATTGCAACCGCTTACCAACATAGATCTTTAAAAGAATTCGATGAAGCCACTAAGAAGTATCATGTACAAATAAGAGAAGATTTGATTATCCAACACCATTTGAACGAGCTTTATGAAACTCTTTTAGAACAAAATTTAACTAGAATTATTGAACCTTATTCACGAGTTGAAGTTGCCCATATTGCCAAAATGATTGGACTCCCTATTCAAACAGTTGAAAGAAAGTAATCGATAGTTTATTGATTGAATTAGATTATCTCAAATGATTTTGGATAGATTATTTTATGGTATTTTGGACCAAGGCAATGGATGCCTTGAGGTGTTTGATGAACCTCAAGTTGATGTAAGATGTTTCCTCCCGTAATAATTTTAGAAAACATTTGAAATGTCAATTGATACAATCAAACACATGGGGAATGTAGTCGAGAGTCTTTTTCAAAAGGCTGCTAAACTTGGTTAATAAACAATAATCAATTTAATTCGCTTTTTCGACGTATAAGTATTATCTAGTCAATGTTCCAAAATAGCTATTTCCCAAAAACTGTATAGGGACCAAAACNCTTTCTATAAATAGTATCCTTTCTATAATTAGTATCAGAATAGAGATCCGAGAGATCCTTTGATAATTATGACTCCTCTGTTTGATAATTATTCTAAGAGGTGCGGGATGAGAATCCCTGGTACGACAATTGGCAAATATTTTTGAAGGCAACATAAAACATTTATTATTGAACTAGCGGTTGTACTCGCTTCGCTCGTATTAAAAACTGGATTGTGTTCGAATTCGTTATGTTTCTCGCATAGATAAAACCGATACTATAATATAGATACCAGATGGTAAGCATGATATGATTTTGCAATTGCCTTGAGAGGCATCTGTACTCCATACTTGCGCTTAACTAAAATTTAAAAAAAACGTTGGTTTCTAGGGTTGTCCTCATAGGTATATCGCATATGTTTAATTAACAGGTTCGCATGCCATTGTCCATAGACCGACTCGCTTCACTCGCTTTCACGTTGAAGAAATGGTTTTACAGACATTAGACTATTTTACTGAGGCTAAGGCGAGACTAACAACTAACAAAACCAAGCATTGTTTATTTACCGATTGTATTGACTATTTTATCCACATGATACATCAGAAACGCTTAAAGAGTAGTTTGCGCTCAGAAGACAACGTATTAGCATTCAAAATAAAAAATACTACTCATTGTTGGCATCATGAAAGGTACATCTATATTCTTGACAACCAATTACCATGGCAACTCCGCTTTTAGTAAATTCCTTTGCTAGATCCTGAATCAGTTTATGCTGCATTTCACGAGTAAATGTTACAGGTCAATCGTTAAGAATAGAAACAGCTTCTAAGAATAGCAAGAATAGCAACAAGGATCTAAGAATAACAAGCGTGAATGAAGCAAACCAATCAGAGGAATCTCCTTAAATAAATAAATAGTTTGGGGGGTCTGTTGACCCCGCCCCATCTAAATCTTTTCTTAACAGTAAAAACCTCCCCGTCAACAAAAACGACGCGGTCAAGTTCTGATTTATGAGCATGTAAATACTGTGATATGCAAGGTACATTAATTATTTGGTCTAATTCGCAAATGTACGTTATGTAGTTTTTTTGGAAGTGTTCTTGTGAAATATGTAGATTGAAACCTTTATTTCAAACATGTCATTTTTACCACACAAAATATCTCTGAATAAAAATCGAGATTCCAAATTCAGTCGCTTCAAATTTTATGATTAATTGATTCATATTCGAGGGGTATCGATAGATTGCATTGTATGTCACATGATGATTTNTAGTTTGGGGGGTCTGTTGACCCCGCCCCATCTAAATCTTTTCTTAACAGTAAAAACCTCCCCGTCAACAAAAACGACGCGGTCAAGTTCTGATTTATGAGCATGTAAATACTGTGATATGCAAGGTACATTAATTATTTGGTCTAATTCGCAAATGTACGTTATGTAGTTTTTTTGGAAGTGTTCTTGTGAAATATGTAGATTGAAACCTTTATTTCAAACATGTCATTTTTACCACACAAAATATCTCTGAATAAAAATCGAGATTCCAAATTCAGTCGCTTCAAATTTTATGATTAATTGATTCATATTCGAGGGGTATCGATAGATTGCATTGTATGTCACATGATGATTTCAGAGGCCGAAACAGACCGGATATATAAAAACTCTCTTCTTTATAAACTCTGGATAAAATAGGTCTAGCCAACAAACGGCAGATGAACCCATTGAATGACCAATGGCGATCACTTCTGTAACATTTATATGTTTAAGAATTTTCATCAGATATGAGGTGAAGTTTTTAGGCAATGTAAAGACTGGAGCTAATTTCATAGCAAAAGCTAAATTCCGAAGTGGCTTAGCCACTGAGGCCTTACCAAGCCATCGGTTTGGGGGTGGGAGAGTGTCCGTACGTCCGCACAGCCACATATACTATTTATAGGTTTATCTATTTTCTATAAATTGTATTTTTACTTAAATAAAAAAATTAAAAAATATCTCCCAGTACATATTTTACCCTATCCTAGTGTCCACTTACCAAGCCTCATAATCTTTCTATATCAAAATCAAACATACACTCACATTTGTCACAAACTTTTTATATAAATAAATAAAAAATTAAAAATATCTCCCAGTACAATAGTACTTATTTTATCCTATCCTAGTCCGAGTGTCCTCTTACCAAGCCTCATTATCTGTCTATATGAAAATGAAACATAGACTCATTTTTGTCACAAAAAATAATATTTATTTTTATTACTAAGATATTAGATATAGCTGTAAAATAAACATACTACATGAACATACTACATGATCAACTTATTAGCCACTTCGGGTAAGAGCGGCTAAAAGCCGGTTACAAGTTTTCAACGAAACCTACATTCGCGTCTGGAAAATTGTGTAAGGGGCTGAAGTAATTTTTAAAATAGGAAAATGTCTGTGGCCACGTCTCAATAAATCTATTTTTTGACTGCATTTTTTGTTAATGAATTCTATTTATCGTCAATCTCTTACGAATCTATTCGAAATTTCTGGAAAAATGGAACCTTCTCTTGAAAATGTGCTCGAACAAAAATCGCTTAAATGGATATTCGTTGGCGGAAAGGGTGGAGTTGGAAAGACTACTACAAGGTACACACACTGATTACATGGAACTAGTTGCTCCCTAGCTGTCCAACTCGCCAGAGTCAGAGACAAGGTCTTACTATTGTCCACCGATCCCGCCCATAATCTGTCCGACGCCTTTGATCAAAAATTCGGGAAAGATCCGACACTAGTCAATGGGTTCACCAACCTCTACGCCATGGAAATTGATCCTACTGCTAGAGTGGAAGAATTTGTACAGGAACGTAATATAATGTCTTTTGATTAATTTCTAGAAGGTTCAGATGGACCCATGGGAAGCATAATGAAAGAGCTGTCTGTAAATATTCCTGGTATTGACGAAGCAATGAACTTCTCACTGGTGATGAAGTATTAATATTCAATTTGTTTTATAGGCTCGTTAAAAGCATGGATTACTCTGTGATAGTCTTTGATACTGCACCAACTGGACACACGCTAAGATTTCTGTCGTTTCCTGATGCCCTTGATAAAGGACTGAAAAAACTTCTTGGATTCGCTCCTTTGATGTCTCAAATGAGCGGAATGTTTGGAGCGTCATTGAATCAACAAGACATATTTTCTAGAATGAAGGAAATGAGAGACACGGTCGTCGAAGTTAATAATCAATTTAAAGACCCTGAAAAAACTACTTTTATTTGTGTCTGCATAGCAGAGTTTTTGTCATTGTATGAAAATGAAAGAATGATCCAGGAACTGTTTTCATTTGATATCGATGTTCACAATGTCGTCGTTAACCAATTGCTGTTTCCGAAAGATGATTCTTGTGCACATTGTTCAGCTAGAAGGGCAATGCAGCAAAAGTATCTCACGCAAATTGATAAATTGTACGAAGATTTTCATGTTGTTAAAATGCCTTTGCTAACAAAAGAAGTTCGTGGTGTTGAAGAAATAAAGAACTTTTCCAAGATGCTGATAGAACCATACAGGCCCAATTCACAATAAATTTATTTTCAATTGTATTATTTACTTCCTTCTTTGTAAATATACACAATGAAGCCACATTTACTGTTTATGGGAATATTCGTCGTCTATAAATTGTGCTCCACGATTAGAAAACAAACAAACAGAAATGAGAATGCAATGTCTACAAGCCGCCTTATTCCTTGTCCTAGCTTTATTTAATTCTGTATTAGGCTTAACATGCTCCAAAACACGTGTCAGAAAAGAAATTCGTGATATTACAGCTCAAGAGTTTGATATATTCGTGAAAGCATTGCACACATACAATACAAAATCATCCAATGGCATTTCAAAGTATGATGAATGGGTAAAAGTTCATGTTGATGCTGCCACAAGAGCGCACGGGTACCGAATTAAATGTTATTAAAACTTAGTGTGTCTGCCTTCTTACCATGGCATCGCTATTATGTATGGAAGTTGGAGGAAGAACTTTTAAAGATAGATTCACGAGTTGTTATTCCTTATTGGGACTGGTCTCTTGATTCACAAGCGCCAGAAGTATCAATCATTTTTCTTGACTCTTTGTTTGGTGGAAATGGAAGAGCTAATGACAGTTGTGTAACTAACGGGAGATTTAAAGATTGGAAGGTCGCTTACCCTAATCCTTCTTGCCTCAAAAGGAATTTTGATGGTGGATCAAAATTATCCGCATTCTATGCGACAGAACAGATGGATCTTCTTGTGCAAGGATCTGGAACTTATGATGCCTTTAGACAAGCCTTGGAAGGGGCTCCTCATGGAACTCCTCACAATAACATTGGAGGATTCATGGCAACAATGCATAGCAGCAACGATCCCATATTTTGGCTGCATCATGGATTTATTGATAAATTATGGCATGATTTTCAATCAAGACAAGGGAAGCGTAGACTATATTCAGCTAAATCGAATCTTCAAGAAAATCTACCACCCTTTGATGTCACAGTGGAACATCTTAATTTTAATAAATTGGTTTCTTTTAGGTGGATTGATTGATTATTTCTTATTAATATTATCTAATGCCTTGAAGAAACTTAATAAAAGTTAAGAAAGATTGAGATTAGTAACGATTTGTTTTGGATGATTTGAATTAGTTGCAGAGGCTTATGGAAGAAGTGTGATGAAAGATTGGTGTATTAACTTGCTAAAAATAAAATGCCTTTCGGTAAGGTTAAACCAATAAGCTAGTAATGAACCAGTAATGAACCGGGGTTTATTCAATGTTTGCGTCCTTTTTATAAGGTTGGTTTCCATGGTAATTTGATAAGATTTCTTCCATAAGCTTCTGTAGTGTTCCATTGAGATTTCAAGCTCGTAAATTTTGATTCTTTGGATTTTCATGTCAACAGAACAAGTTTTAGACATTAGCGAATTGTGTTACTCATACGCAGAACCATCCACATTGAAGAAGCGTTTGAATGTTACTCAGGTCCCTCCAACATCTGATAAAGTTAATTCTTCTATTTCGGCCTCGACTACAAAACCATCAATGAGCATGACAACGCCCACAACTACAGTGAGTGCAACTCCCACAACAAATCCGACAACTTTATCATCTACAACAATTAACCTACCAATTACATCATCATCTACTACACTTAGCAAAGAAACTCAATCATCTACAACAAAAACAAGCGATTTACCTATGCCCACCTCATCTGATTCAGATTTTCCTATTGAACCAATCGGTTCATTCTTATTTGAGAAGTCGCACGAGTTTAAAAGAAAGAGAAGAATAAATTGGATCCCGCGCAAATATAATTGTAGCACTAGTAATCCACCTGTCATTGAAGAGCTCATTGTACTCCTGCAAAAAGAAAAATTGGAAGGAAAATCTTGTGACTGCCAAAATAGTACCTCATATTTTGAAAAGATAGTGAAGCAGACATGGAATCCGGAACCTCTGGATAGATCTTATGGTCAAAGCGTTAGAATACCAAAGCCTGTTCCTTCTTCTTGGCTCACACATATGAATGTTGATGTTTCGTCCACACGAGTTCTCGAACAATCTTTGGCAAATGTTATGAGTTATTACAACAAACAAAATATGGTTTCTGTGTCCGCTCCGTATATCGTCAACAAAGCAAGAAACAAATTCGGTGAGAAAACCTCGCTTTCTTGCAATGTCAAAATATACATTCCAAAACTTGAATAAAGTATCTTTAATTAAATCTATATTGTTTTATTGTCGAGGCTCGCGACATTGTTTAGCATTATTCTAAAGATGTTTATATGGACGCTGCGGATTTTGGGTTCTTACACCATTGAGCCAATTGTGAATTGGCTCATTCTTAATTAATGCTATTGCCCAGAATTGGCTTTCGAGATCGTCTTCTTCAGGGAGTTCTGTATTTGCCTTTGGTGTGATTTTGGGCATGATTTATACATAATTTCCATGGAATCTTTGAAACTAATTTCAAAAAATGATAAAGATGGAGACTAGTTGTTTTGTGTGAATAAATTTATTTGTAATTATTAACACCCCGTCCGAATTTGATTTAACGAGCACCGCGAGACTTGTATTATTTTATTGTCGAGGCTCGCAAATTAACGAAAAATTGTAAGCATCTTCTTCGCCTAGAACATTAATATTTTTTATGTAGTCCGCTATATCGTCAACAACTTCAAGGTTATAAAATGACTTTTGGTAGGACTATTAATACTCTAAAGATAATTTACTTGTATTTCTTGAATGCAAAGATATATTTTTTGTTGTTTAGTAAAGTTTATTAACCCATTTTCAAGTTTATCCTTGTTACATGTATCCAGATAAACTAAATCTCCTTGGAACAATCCTGCGTTATTTTATGAAACGAAATTTCACCAGGAAATGGAATAACAGGTGGTTCAGCATTCTGAACGCGGGATCGAAGGTTTTTAAAATTAAGATCACTGCTAGCGACATTATTTAAATCATCATAAGTTTTCAAAAGTTTCGCACTGAGAGTCTTTGTTAAATTATAACATTGCACAATACTTCTTTTGTCTTTTTTAGTCTGTAAACTGAGGCAGATGAAAGGCCCGCCATGATTTCTTTCAGTCCATTGAAGTTGTTTAGTTTTTCTAAATTCTATTATTTAATCATTGGATCAGCATGTACTTGAGCTACTTGAATAAATTTCTCAAATGCTGCAGCTCTAAGCTTCAGATTTTCTTTTATTGTAACGATTTCAGTGATAACCCAGTTTACAATGTGATTGGAGAATCGGGTCATTGCCATAATGTTTGGAGATTTTACATCTCGATCGTCTTTCATCCAAGCAAGATTTAAGAATTCATATGGCTTTATGGATAAAAAGAGTTTGTGTTCTATTAATGTAATTTGTCTTGCAACTTCCAAGGGATCAATATCGATCAATTTTAAGTTGATGGATTCAAGTGAGGTTTTAACTTTTATCCAAAGATTAAAAACTTACGCCTTTCAGTTGGATCACCGGAGAACTTTTTAATCAATGTTTTTGGAATGATTGGCTTTGGAGGCGGCTCAATGTTCGAAACGACTACAAATCTTTCATTATTTTGCTAAGTAAAGAAAAACGAAATAAGGAACCTTTTGTTTTAAAAATACTGCCAAAATATTTGATAATCGAGGGTTGAAATGCTTAATCACCTCAATAACTTTGTTTGTTTCGGTAATGAACTGATCATCACCCTCAAAGTCTAACCAGTGATTTTGCATCCAATTTTTTAAAATGTTAACATACTTCAATTGTATTTGAGGGACTATTTCTGAAAACTCTGGCAAAGGGCGCTCAGAAAACTTTACAAAACTGAGTTCAAAGCAAGCAACTCCATTACGCATTACGTATTTGTTTAAGCAGCACCAACTTGGTGGTAAAACATCGATAACAAAGAAGAAATGTTGACTCGAATTCTTCATCTTGAGTCCTAATGGATTTTGGAATATCAACAATACCTGCGGGGGTCAAGTAAGTATTCTGCCAGCTTTTCAAGCGTGGCGCCTTTTACTTTTCTTACACCTTCTTCAACATGAATAAAGGCAACGAGATTATTTAATTCATCTTGCTGTTCCTGTTTATCAACGAGGTCTTGTAGTTTTTGTTCGATCTATTAGCACAAATTAAAAAAAATACCTGCTCTCTCTTCGAATTACTTTGTATAACAATCGAATCCTCATTTCTTTTCAAGTTATGAATCAAATTTCTCTTTTCTTCAAGCATTCTATAGATTTGCTGATCAAACACCATCTTTTCACTATTAATAGATTTAATCTACTTTTTTAATCTACATTTATATTACTAAATAGTCCTCTTTGCTTTGCGAGTCCTTGGAAAAGGACAAAATACTTCGACCGCCGATGCTCTTTAAAAGTTCATCTGAAATGGTTGAAATTTTCGTTTGGTAGTTGGTAATAACTGTAGAAATTTCTTCATCTTTTTTCTGTAACAGTTCAATCTCTTCTAGATGGCTGGAAGACAAGGCATTCACGTTTTCTCGATAGCCCATCCGAAGTTCTTCAATCTTTTTGACCAGATTGCGATTTTGTAACTGATTTCAAAATTATATTTGTATTCAATACCTTTAGATAGTTTATTTTAGCAGCTTGTCGTTCATTTTCATCTTGGAGGTATGCAAATCTGTTAATGTGATTCTTGTCATTGGCATTGTCTTTTAATCCCAATAGACCTTCAATTGAATTATACTTTTGCACCGCGATTTGCTTTTCTTCTACTACTTGTACAATAATATCCTAATCTAATTAACGACTTTGGCATTACTTTTGTCCGCTCTTGAAATTTATAAAAGTTGACGATAACTTCAACAATATAATCACGAAGGTATGCCACATCTTGCGGTACTTGTGAATCAACATACTCCTTTAGTTTCAAAATTTTCAAAGTGATCTAATTACAATGGTAGCATTCATCAAAATTTTAAGAATCTTCTTATCACTAGCATAATCAATGGGACTCTTTTCAAGTGCATTAACAAGATAAGGATTGGCCTTAGCATTTATTAATGCGATAATTGATTCAATTTTTGCCGCAGCAACGGCAATATGAAGTGCAGTATTACCTTCCTCATCTTGAGCATTCACATCTATTGATTCCTTTAGTTTTATAAAGACAATCGTCTCATACAGATGATAGCAATATGTTTAAAATTTCTGGGTCACCGAGAAATGAGGCGTAGGATAACGGCGTCATGTATTCCAGAGATGGCAGTGTTTCATTAATCGTGCCATTAGAACTGAGAATGCATTTTCGTATGCCTGAATAGTTTTTCTCTTTAATATATTGAGCTAGAAGTTCCATAATTCAAGTTTGTAGTCAAGGAAACAAAATGGAAGTTCTTCAAGCTGAATACTCTTACATTTTAGACTTCAAGAAAAGGAGCAACCAGTCGTACTACTTCTGAATTCACTAGAATGTGAACGAACCTGGGAGCCCGCTAAACCCATCCTTAGTGCAACATATCTCTTTAACACAAATTCAATTCTTCAATTTAATTTTAGGTGTTAAGGATTATAGGAATCTGGATGCATTCATGCATGACGCAAAGGAAGAGAGCGGTAAATGGAGTCCACCGTCCACGATACGTTTACATGCGATAGAAGAAAGTGGTGAAATCACTTCGTTTTCCAAAAAAGAATATCGATTTATTTTGATTTCTTTCAAATCAATAACACTCTTCTTAAAAATCAGAATTTATAATACACTCTCTGTCCAATAACGACAATACAGCCATATTTATTCGTTTGTTTCATATTTAATATAATCAGGGATACGGACAAACGGAATGTCATTTGTAGTATAATGATTTTGAATACGATTGTAGAAGAAAGAGAAAAAGAAGAGAAGATTATCAACAGATTTAGAATCTTGACCTTTCTCGGCGAGGAATTCTATCATGAAATGATATATTGCCTCTATCGTGGCAAGACAATATTTGCTAACTCTTTGATGCCGCCAAAATAAGGTTTCTTTCTGTTGAATGCAAACTTTTTGGACTTTGGAAAACTTTTCCTTATTAGATTTCACCATCATTTTCGCCTGTTTCCAAGTGCCATCAATGACAATCAACTTTTTATACTTTTCACAGTCGAGTTGAGATATTGGTTTTGCGTCCACTGAGGGGAATAATAAGAGTGTTTCTTCAGGATTATCTATAGAAAAATCTTCTTCCGGGAAGAGGTAAATGTTAGTTTCAGAAGGTGAAGCGAGTTTCGCATGTATCGCAGTAGATTTGGAGTCTTTTTCTCTTGAATGCTTAATTCTTTTATTAGTATAATGCTGTAATTTACATGTCAAGAGATATTGGTAGTCTCACTTTTGGTATATCGACATACGACACCCCACATTTTGTATTTTTGCAATAATACTTGCCAAGTTGACCGCAAACGTTGCATCTATGACGATCTTCAGTGTTTCTTAATTCATCATGTGATGATATGTGGAAACCGTAGAACGGAGACGATTTTAAAAATTCTTCCATGACAAGCCACCTTTAAAGGAGTTCAAAAAATTATTTATTAATTAAAGTATAATGCAACATGACTCAGATGATTTAGTTTCCAATATCACGTTGCATTCTTTATTCTCATTGTCGATGTCACCATTATCGCCTTTAACATCAATTAAAGACGCCATGGAAGGAGTATTGGCAACGATTTCGGGATTTTTTTTTCGCAAATATTTGTTCAAGGATTTCATTTTTTCTTCATTTACTTTCTGTTGGAACTTGACTATTGCTTCACTCTGCTTTTCAAGAAATTCCATTTGTCTTTGTTCTTCCAAGCGTAAAAGTTTTTGTTTTTCCTCCTCTTCTTTTTTTATTCTCATTTCTTCAATCATTGCAATCTTCCACTGAATGGATCTTGATCTGGTCATAAGTCCTTCTTCTATTTTCTTGGACTCTTCTTCCTTGCGTAGTTCAAGTTCCAGAAGCTTCTGCTGCCTTTCTTTCTCCAGTTTTTCAACAGAAAGCAGGATTGCGGGTTTGTTTGACTCCGTGTCAACTTTCATTTCACTGGTGTCATTTTCGATATCTGAAAATGAGTTTTCACTGATGGATGTCGTTTGGCAAGTGTCGGAATATGTGGGATTATTGTGTGTAGGGGATATAACCATTTTAAGTGGCTTGGAAACCCGCCCTATTTCAATTTCTGTTCCGAAATTTCCACAAGACACAAATATTGCGTTTGAGTCTTTGACCTTTCAACAGAAAATTTAATGTTTTGCTTGGCAAATATTTTTGAAGCCAAAATTTATTAATGAATTCATTTAAATTCCTTCACTAGATCCTGAATTAGTTTGTGCTGCATTTCACGAGTAAAAACCTCCCCATGATGATATTCTTCAATTAAAACGACGCGGTCAAGTTCAGATTTATGAGCATATAAATACTGTAATATGTATGGTACATTAATTATTTGGTCTAATTCGCAAATGTACGTTATGTAGTTTTTTGGAAGTGTTCTTGTGAAGTATGTAGATTGAAACCTTTGTTTGAAACTTGTCATTTTTACCACACAAAATATCTTTGAAGAAAAATTGAAATTCCAAATTCAGTCGCTGCAAATTTGATGATCAATTGATTCAAATTCGAGGGGTGTCGATAGATTGCATTGTATGTCACGTCGTGACTCCAGAGGCCGAAACAAACCGGGTCTATAAAAACTCTCTTCTTTATAAACTCTGGATAAAATAGGTCTAGCCAACAAACGGCAGATGAACCCATTGAATGACCAATGGCGATCACTTCTGTAACATTTATATGTTTAAGAATTTTCATCAGATCTGAGGTGAAGGTTTTAGGCAATGTAAAGACTGGAACCAATCTCATAGCGTAAGAGAAATTCTCAACAAAAACTATGTTCGCGTGAGGAAAATTGTCTTTTAGGCCACGGATAAAAGGCATATATGATATTAACCCAATTCCTAATCCATGAAAGAATACAAAAGTGTCAGCTTGTTTAATATTTGACGGGGCTGCCATTTTATAAAAAACTTGCATTCCTTGCCCTTTTTTGGCATTAAAACCCATAAATGTTTTCATAATAAAGATTTGCAAACTCCTTAAAAATGCAATAATCTTTAAATATGATTTCAAGTAATTACCAAGTAAAAAACCAATGGCTTGTGAAAAACTACAGGATCGTCGAATGTGAAAGAAAGCATTTTTGCATTGTCATCATTAATTGGTTGTTCATTTATTATCTTCAAGTGATTGACTGTTTTATTAACCAGTAAATCCACGACCGCGGCCTTTTTTGCATCCAACCTTTCGTAGTTCTTATGACACATCATTCTTGAAAAAAACCTTCTGAAATCATCGCTTTTAAGTCTCTTCAATTCAGTATTACAAAACCACGGCGGAAAAATAGATTCAGGAGTTTCATGAATTTCAGTTTCATTCCAGACGTTATCCATGACACACATTTCTGCTTCTGGCAAATGTTCTAATCCCCGAGAAATATAATCCTTTAATTTCACAAACCTGTATATCGAAAACACAATTTCAATCAGTAACCAGACATCTATTCCCGTTAATTCATACGAATCGTCAAATATTTGAATGTAGAAAATTCTTAATAATCCCAATATACTGAAGAAAGCGTGATGACCAGTTATTTTAATGAGTAAAAACAAAAATCCAATCATTTGAAGTTTTGAAAATTGTGATATAATTTGATTTAATTGACAATTGTTCAGACTTTCAAAATTCACATGATCTCGAAAATCTGATTCTAATCCATGCTATTCACATTAGGAAGGGATCTTGGATGAGTCAGAAACAGGTTTATTACAAATATAACAACAGATATGTACTGTCAACTGGCTTCGTGGTCTAGTGGTATGATTCTCGCTTTGGGTGTGAGAGGTCCCGAGTTCAATCCTCGGCGGAGCCCTTTTTTTAGATTCAATACTTTATTCGTTTTATGCTTTTTAACTTATTTTTAATGAAATCGGTATTTACTTTTAATTTTAGTCTTTATTTACACAAGGGTTTTGTGAAATATTTTTTGTTTTTATTATTACGTGATTACAAGTGCTTCTAATCCACAAGTCGTTACTTCTTGGTGATTCTCGCTGTTATCGTCATCAATAGAGGTATCGTTATCTACAACCATCTTTATAATAGAATTCTGCTGCCATAATCCTTCTGTCAAAAGCAATCTAGAATTATTGAGTGCCGCGACCCAACTATTCCTCATTTCCGGCGTCTGATAACAACAATTAAATAATGTTACCTTTGCCGCGAGTCTATAAACGTTTCCAGGATATTCGACATCGAAATAATACAATGACTTGCGCCTGACGACAGCAGATAGTTTGTTTGCAGGTTTCTGGTACACTTGAATATTGACGATAGATTCCACGGACAGTTGCGCCTTTACTTGTTTCTCGTTTTTCCGCAGGTAAGAAAGGCACCCGTTTTCTAGCGCGAATATGCGTTTTTCCCACTTGTTTTTAACTTTTTTGGTCTTTTTGTAGAGGTATCCTTGTAACGCTGGGAGATCTGGCTTTATCATGGACGATGATGGAAAGTTGGGTTCTGGGGACTGCAGTGAGACTTGGAGGTTAGTGGTGGTTGTGTAAATGTACTGGTGCAATTCTGGAAACTATAAGGATGAGGGAAATGTATTACTCGGGCGAAAAGTGGAAATTCCATTTGTGGCTGGCGAATATTTAATCTACATAATCAAGATGTAGAATAAGCTGCTGATAAAGAAAGAATAAAATGTAAGATTATTTTGGTATTGTTATTTGAATTATGTGTAATATACGAGTAAATTTCAGAAATGAAATTGTTACCTATTCAGGAAATGGAGACCCTTGCCAAGATGAACATGATGATATCATTTCGCCGGTGTTTCCATTCGAGTAAGATATGTTGTGATTGATGACAGGTCGATTCTTGTATGCGGCTAGTAGCGATTGTGCCGAGTTTCTAGCAAAGCATAGTATAAAGTTTTACAATGCGCAGCCAAAGTAGGTATCAATTGGAGTGAATATAGGGTGTATAATGATTTTGTAGAGGCGGGGATTCCAGAGAAGCTCGTTGGGTATTTGGCGAAACAGAATATAACCAAGCCGACGCCAATCCAGGCGGTTGGATGGCCTGTGGTGATGGAAGGCAAGAATGTAGTTGGAGTTGCCGAGACTGGTGGAGGTAAATTGGTTTTTGTGGGTGAATAGGCAAAACACTGAGTTTTGGGCTGCCGCTTGTGCTGAAATTGGAGAAGAGCAGGGAGAGGGTAGCGAAACCGCAGGCGATAGTGCTGACGCCGACGCGAGAGTTGTGTCAGCAGGTTGCTAGCGTGATTGGGCCGATGGCTGCTTCATGTGGATTTATAACAGATATGTTTTATGGAGGGACTAGTGTGATGATGGATAAGAGGAAGTTTGAGATGGGGGTTGATATTGTTGTAGCGTGCCCTGGGAGGATAGCACAGTTGATTAGTGAGGGAAGTTGTGATTTGAGCAAGGTGAAGATGTTGATTGTAGATGAAGCTGATAGAATGTTGGATATGGTAAGATTTGATGTAGGGATGAACAAGGGATTTAAACCACAATTAGATGAGATTAATGAAAAGTTGCCAGAAAGTAAACAGACGATTATGTGGAGTGCAACATGGCCCAAGGATGTTAGACATTTAGCAGAAGAGTATTTAGGAAGAGACACGACAAGGATTGTAGTTGGAAGTGATGAATTGATGGCGAATAAACGAGTGAATCAAAATTTTCATTTTGTTTCGAATGAAGAAAAGATGAAATTGTTGATTGATAAATTGAAGTTGTACAAAGAAGAGAAATCAATTATATTTTGTAATGCAAAGAAACAATGCGATGAAGTTGCGTATGAATTGAACGTTAAGGGGATTAAGAGTCAAGCGATTCATGGAGATTTGAGTCAGGCTAAAAGACAAACAACGTTGGAAGGGTTTAGAAAGAATTCATTGCAAGTGTTGGTAGCTACAGATATTGCAGCCCGTGGATTAGATATTCCATCTATTAAAGCTGTGTTTAATTATGATATGCCATTGTTTGTTGATAATTACATTCATAGAATTGGAAGAACAGCGAGAGGTACAGATAGAACAGGGGATTCACATACATTTATAACACAGAAGGATTATGGGATGATTAAAGATTTGATTAACGTTTTACAAGAAGGTGGAATTGAAGTACCAAAAGAATTAAGAGAAAAGGCTTTGAATTCAATGTCATCATCATCTAATAGATTATTTAAAGTGTTTAACATTGATAGATATAACAGAAAACCAACATTCACACAAAGTGGATTTGGAAGAAGCAATCAAGGAAGTGCATCAAAGTACTTTGGATCTAACAGGGGATCATACGAAAGAGCTCAAACTACAGGATTTGGAAGAAATTAAAATTAAACTTAAATAAATTGAATGCATTTTATTTAAAGAAACTAATCTGAATCAAAAGCAATGGAATGAACACCTTGATCTATTTCACCACCCTTGTAAGATCCTCTTTTCTTTTTATTCTTTTCATGTCTAAAATCTTTTCCTCTAACTTTGGATAATTTCTCATTTGCTTTCTCTCCATAAGATCCAAATGCTCCCTTCTTGGCATTAAATGAATTATCTTTTAGTTTCTCTGGAACAACAACCTTTGTAGCGTCAACTCTTTTAAATGGAGTCGCTGGCAGTGATTTAGTCTTTCTCTTTTTGTTTTCATTCTCTTCAGCTTTCTTTATTGGGGTCTCAAAGCTCTTCACTCTTTTTCCATTCTCATTTATAAATGATTTTTCCATTTCATCTTTGCTATCAGATTCAGAAGATTCACTATCGGATGATGATTCACTTTCAGAACCAGATGATTCCTTTTTCTCTTCCGCCTTCTTTTCTTCTTCTGATTCTGAGCTGTCACTAGAACTAGAGCTAGAGCTTTCTTTCTTCTTTTCTTCTTCACTTGAACTGTCATCACTAGAAGAACTTTCACTTGAACTATCATCACTTGAACTGTCGCTCTCTGCCTTCTTTTCTTCTTTCTTTTCTTCGTCGCTAGAGCTATCATCACTACTGGAGCTATCACTTGAAGAGCTACTTTCTTCTTTTTTGCTTTCTTCCTTGTCTTCCTTCTTTTCTTCCTTTTTCTCTCCTTGACTTGAACTATCATCGCTATCACTTGAAGAGCTATCACTAGAAGAGCTACTTTCTTCCTTTTTGCTTTCTTCTTTGTCTTCCTTCTTTTCTTCCTTTTTCTCTTCTTCACTTGAACTATCATCGCTACTAGAACTATCACTTGAAGAGCTTGAAGAGCTACTATCTTCCTTTTTATCATCTTTCTTTTCTTCCTCACTTGAACTGCTATCACTGCTGGAACTCTCACTTGAGCTGCTTTCCTCTTTTTTCGCTTCCTTTTCATCCTTTTCCTCTATCTTTTCATCCTTCTTTTCCTCCTCAGAGTCACTACTGTCCGAATCACTACTATCAGAATCACTGCTATCAGAATCACTGCTATCAGAATCAGAGTCAGCCTTCTTATTGTTCTTATCTGAATGCTCAGATTCATCATCAGCATCACTATCGCTGCTACTTTCCTCGTCAACCTTCATTTCAACGTCTTTAACACCGTCGACAGTTTTATCCTTCACTTCATTTGGCTTTTCACCTTCAGAGTCGCTATCAGAGTCACTGTCAGAATCACTGCTAGAGTCACTGTCACTTGATGAAGAAGAGCTGGATGATGAGCTAGAACTAGATGATGAAGAAGATGAGCTGGAACTAGATGATGAACTAGAGCTAGATGATGATGAACTGGAACTAGAGCTTGATGAGCTAGAGCTAGAGCTTGATGAGCTAGAGCTAGATGAACTACTATCAGAATCACTATCGCTTGAAGAGCTAGAACTGCTAGAGCTTGATGAATCAGAATCAGATGAACTAGAGCTGCTAGAACTAGACGAACTATCGCTATCAGAGTCACTTGAAGACGAGCTGCTAGAGGAGCTTGAGCTACTAGAACTATCGCTCTCAGATGAACTGCTATCAACGTCCATTTTTTCTTTCCCAATTTCTATCATTTTCGCCTCCTCACTCATTCCAAGTTGCTCCAAAGTATACTTGATAAGCTCAAGAATCTCATTCTTATTCTCAAGCTTTGATATATCTTCACAACTTTTTCTTATTTTGGACGCTGCTTCACCATATCCGTTGCTTTTCAAATATTGTTCAATAGAATACAAAATAAACAATTTTTGTTTTCTATCCATGAAAAAAATGTGGCTGAGTGAATTTGGCTGTGGCAATTTAGAAGCATGAAAATTTTGATATTGATGTAAACATATATGCGCTTTATTCGAATGTCAGAAATATAATACATTTTGGGTGTAATTTTCAGACGTTTACATCAAGAATTACTAGAATGCAGACTTCATTGTTTCAATCTTTAAAAAGCTTACTTAATTTCATATTTAATCCATAATTGCATTTATTAGAGTGAATTCATATAAAACATATCGACAGAAGTCACTTTTAGGTTAAACTATTGTAGATGTTTTTATTTCCAACCTAAATTTCATCAATCGATTTCGGATTTTGTTAACATATTACCAGGGAAAACACATGCGCCCCAGTTATATACGTTAGTTTAAATGAAGGGATTGTTTACAATATAATGGTTTCCAGGCGATGATAAAGAATAGCTATTTTAAAGAAACAAAGGCAAGACCTATAGGGGATTGGAATCTGAAATATATAGTAAACGAAAGTTTAGAAAGGAGAGCAAAACCAAAATTTCAACGATGCATGAATGCCAATGATTTTATGAGGCTAATGAAGACTTGGGATAAAGTAATTCTTCTTTAAATAAAATATAAGGGAGGGAAGAACATTAGAGAAATGATTTTAAAGGATTTTGTCGAATTCAATGACAACAGAACGGCGCTAGAAATTGATGCTGAGTTATATGGTGGTGGAAGTCTTTTCCTAACAAGAATTACTGCGTGGTTAAGATTGACGTAAAAGAAGCACAATTAGAATATTTATTTAGGTACTTGCTGAGATACAATCTTGCAATTCAAATAGCCGCTATTCGCACATTTGTCGCCGCGCCTGGCGGGAATCAATTTTTACAAGAGTTTTTGGAAGTTGGCGGGATATTTACCTTGTTGGAGATTATAGCGATAGCTCAAACTAAAGACGTATAAACTTGTTCTGACTTTATTTAAGTTGGATAAAAGCGAAGCAATGAGATTGTTAAGAGACATAGCCAAAATTGGCATTCAGTATCGAGAATTCATTTGTGAATGTTATGGCGTCAAGGCAATTGCTGACTATTTGAGTAAATGCAAAAATGAAACCGGATGTCGTTTCGCTAAAGAAACGCTGCTTTTGCTGTCAAGTGTAAGTGGCAATACTAAAACAAATAGGGCACAAACAAATTTCTTCCTCAAGTATATAAGGCATTTATTTCAATTATAACAAGTAATGCTGCATCACCTCAAGCATTGCAGCTTTCATGTCAGGCCCTGAGGAATTTGATAGTAATATACTATATAGATGATGATATCAGTTCAGTATCAATACAGTCCATAGTTCTATTGTCGATGCCACTTTAGGACTTCTCAGAAATAGTTATTACGAGGTACAGTATGAAGGTACCGACGCTTTTGATTTTCAACAAAGGATGTGAGCTTCTAAAAGATTTAGTAAAGAGACCAAACCTTCAGGATCTAATATTAACTCAACTAATTAGCCGGCTGAAAACAATGACCGATGTCAATCATGAGGCAACAGGTGATCAAGTAAAAACGAGAACAATGAATGATGGGAAATGGATAGAAACAGAACTTATGAAGAATGATAATTTATTAGCGTCCTATACACAGCAGGCATGCTGCGCTAAACTTTTAGGGTAAAATAGAACGCATTGTAAAAAGAAAGAGCAATGGCAGTGTATTCACAGGATCTTGCAGAGAAAATGGTCGAGTACCAAGCGGTAAGCGGTCTGCTTAGTTGCATTTCAAATGTTGCTAATCAAGAAAGTCAGATGAATGCTGTTGACACTTTGCTGGTAAAAAAATATATCAATTTAAAAAAAGCACCTTATTGAGTTGTTTCCTCGAATAGGCGAAGTTATTATTGAAGAAGTCGGGGAGGAGTTTTATGAAGGATTAAAGGTATATTTATCAAATCAAAATTAGTAGGAAAATCCTGATACAATATTCAAAGAATTGACTAAAGAGCAAATTAAGTTTCTCAATAGAAATGCCATTAAAATGCGCGGATCATCCAAAGTAGGTGACATGAACAATAATCCAGAATCTGTCATGGACGCACTGTAATAAAATACACTAAAAATATATTAGTGACAAATTAGTGGATGTTCCTGAAGATAAGAGTTTCGTAAATGATCCTGAAATGACTGAATATTCATTTGCAGTATCAGAAACGAGGGACTTGGAATCAGAAATGCCGGATGATATCGATAAAGACATGAATAGAATGACTACAGAGGATGATTCAAAGGATAGCCAAGTAACGAGCGAGCAAACCGAAAGTAAACTAAAAAATATGTACACGCCATTTTCGATTCCACCAGTACAATCTTCCCTAGTGGGTAGTAAATATCAAGGGGAACGCATGGAATTGGAAATGGAAGCACTGGCGTTGAACGAAATCATGCGGTATATAATGCATTTTGCAAATTATCTAGCGAAAAGAAGTCCAATGTGTCTAAAAAGATCGTGCTGGATAAAGAATTCAAAGTAACGATGAAGAGTGTCAAAGAAGACATGCCCAATTTCATCGCTCTTAAAGAAAATAACAATGCGTTTAGAGTGGACATGGAAAACATATTAAACGAAATTGAGAGTCCAGAAAGAAAAGCATAAATTAGCTCTTTGCCTTTTACAATGTTTTATTTTGTACTCAGTTTCTTTTTTGATTTCCCACACGAATTGGAAACACAATCAACGTCATCATGCACAAAAATGATATGTGTTGCACGAACTTATCTCAAAAACAAAGTGATTAATCAATTGCACTAGACATCGATACCCATGCCGCATGCGCTTGTACGTTAGGTTTGAATTCCAGTTACTTAAGGGATGGATAAATAGGTCATATTCTTCTAATGTGTTTCTAATTTGTTGATCTTTTCCAAAAACATAAACAATTATTTAATCCTATTACACTGGCAACCGACCTAGCCACAGAAAAATATTCTAAGATGAAACATGGCACCAAGATGTCTTTTCTTGCTTTTTTGATTGTTATCTTTGGATGTACTTCTGTTACCAGTATTAAACATACTTGTGAGAATTCTGATTCTAACTGTGTCAAGGACCAGGATATCATATCTATAACTTCCTCAGACCATGTATCCAAAAATGTACTAGCACAAGAAACTGCACTTTATGAAAACGGAGATGAAAGAGTCACCCAAGGTTCAAGGTCTGTCGATCTATCAGAACCAGAGGGCGACAAATCTGATACGGCACGGAATATTCTTAATGAAGGCTCAACAACACGGGATTTAGACAAGAGTCAAGCTGTTAAAATAAACCAAGGCGATGATGCTGCGTTTAGTTTTTTTGAAGACCAAAACGATAACTCTGAATATGATGAAGAAGAATTGCGACAGGCTCTAGGAATTCAGACAACAGATTTGCCCGATGAATTGCCCCACGAAGAATTCGCGACTAGAAATTTCGATGAGGAAATTTATGAAAGACTTAGAGACCTTGAACGCCGTGAGCCGGTGGAAAGATGTAGCGGAACTGCAGTTTTTTCTGACGTGGAGTGCATGAAAGAATTTCAAAGAGTTCCTAAAAGATCAATTTTCGATCTTCTTTCGGAAACCGCGAGGAGCGAATCTGTAGTGGAAGTGTATTTGCATGAAATCAGGAAGCGCTCTAAATTCTTGGACACGAAAAAGAAAACGTCTGATGAAATGGTTGAAATGCCGACAGTGAGCGATCAGTTGGAGCCACCAAAACCAAAGAATATAGTTGAAGAATTAGATACTCAAAAAGAAGAAATCATTAAGAGCACTCTGACAGCTTTACGGGATCTTGTAGAAAATAGTCATGAGCGACGTTTTAAATATCGACGCTTTGTTAATCTCATGAACGATATTTTTGAATTAAAGTGTTTCAGTCTTTTAGCAATTAAAAATTTGGAAGACTTTTTAAATGGGCGTAATGGACTCCATTTATTACATCCTAGAAGAATAATGGATTATTTGGACTTTTTAAGAGATCATGAGCATTGGGAATTTTTAAAGAAGCGTGATAAGCTTGCCAATGATTTTGAGTTTTTGCTTTTCGAGTTGGAAGGATTAGGGGAGCTTCAAAAGAAGAATATTGTGATTGATTTAAGAGATATCATTGAGAATGGAATCAAGTACAGCGATCCAGTTTCAAAATCATTGCATCATATTGAAGAGCCATTGAATTTACTCAAGCGTAAGGTTATGAAGGCCAGTTATGCCAAACAGATGATGATAGTTAGTGATAGTAAAGAAATCATGAAAGTTGCAGAATATAAAACTAAAAATAGCAGTTTGGTAAATAAAGTTAACAGAGAAGCCCCAAAAGCTAAAGAAAGAATCATTTATGATGATCAATGGGTGGATTTGTTTGTTCAGCTTGAAGAGTTGAAGTTGTATCATAAAGAAATCGCTTCAACAGACATCGATTTTAGAAAAATGACACCCGACGTGAAACACTTTAAAAAGTTAAAAAATAAGAAATATATTCTAGAGCCGACAAGAGAGATATTAGACAATGCTAAAATTATCAAGAAATCTAAAAATGCTAAAAAGGAAAAGACAGGCAATGATCAAGAGTTGAAAAAAGAAAAGAAAAGAGGATNAAGTTAAAAAATAAGAAATATATTCTAGAGCCGACAAGAGAGATATTAGAAAATGCTAAAATTGTCAAAAAATCTAAAAATGCTAAAAAGGAAAAGACAGGCAATAATCAAGAGTTGAAAAAAGAAAAGAAAAGAGGAACAAAATCTAAAAATAAGGTCGTTTATGATGATGCTGTGAATTTTCTGATTGAGGCAGGGAGGACATACAACCAAGCGCTTCGCAGGTTGGATGAGTCTCTTGAAGAATCTGAGATTAGGATGATTGAATTGATATTAAGAGAAATTGCATATGAACAAAATATCCTCAAATCTAAAACAAGGCACGAGACTGAAATTGTTTATAGTGATCGTTTACGCTTTCTATATCTTTTACTTGATAGAACAATCGGCAACCCTCAATCAGCGTATCTTATGGAAGAAACAGACATTCTTTACAAAGAAATAACAGACGACAATGTGGAAGAGATATGGTCAACCTTTATGGTGTCTTTTGATAAATGGATCATGAACATGATGCATAGAAGTGATTCAGGGATTACTCTTTTCAACTATGAAGAACCAAATAAAGAAGATAGAGTTGACGCGAAATATGTTGTAGAACAAATATCACAACTAACTGCAGTGCATCCAACTGAATTAAGTCAACAAGACGTTTTATTGTTTAAAAATTTAATTTCCAATCACGAGACAAGACATTCAATACTCAATAGCGATGAATTAGACCAAAACGCTGTTATGAATATCTGTCTCCATCACATAAATTTTGATTGGTGCATTTCAACTGCAATAGAAGAAGGAAATATATTAGAAATAGCTGAAACATCTCAAGATTCGGATGTTTTTAAATACGTGGATCAATATGTTCATAATAACAGTGATGTGTTTTACAAATTGATTAAAACAATCATAGAAAAGGATTTAGTTAATCTCTACTCTTATTACAAAAGTAAAATGCCAGCGCATCGTTATGATTATTTTGTGTTTATATTTATCTTTGATGCAGTAAAGATCTTTCAAAAGGAACATTACCTTGGACTTGATCAAGACGATCAATACATTGGAATTTACGATCAAAAAGTATTAAGGTATTTATCTATGGCTGAATATGAACTCTATTATCATGACTACAACATGAGTATTTATGAAGAATGGTATAGTAAAAGTGTCGAAGCGACAGGCCAATATAAGCTCAAAGATTTTTTGGCAAGGTTTGATTGTCCCAAAATCACTCGATTTTATAACGAATATCGCAAAAGTATCCCTGACATTGAATAAATCAATTTAACTGGATTACATATCTTTTTTATTACAATTTGAAGAATCAGTGCAATCGAGTTACTGTGATTCAGTAACTTACTGAATCTCATGTAGTGCGGGCTAGTGCCAGTCAAGAAGGTTATTAGAAATTTCGAGTGTCTGTCGCCTACACAAATGATAAATATCGAGAGATCTATTTTGTATCAAAGGATTCTCAGACTTCAGCAACTTGAATTTTCCAATCCGGCGACAACACGATTTTCATTTCTTAAAGGCGAGATGTTCCATTTGAAAGGTTATATAATATTATCCTATGACATTTTAGATAGAAAAACTGCTATTGTAGATCTGCAAGACTCTTCCTCCTCTGACTCTGACGAATCTGATACATCAACTGATGTCTACGCAAACTCAACAAAATTTAACATTAATAATTCAGTGGAACTAAATGGGAAGGATTTTGAGGGCTTTCGACCTTTGACAATCGAGCATTTGAACTTTGTAACTTTTTTAAAGGTTTATAAAGGAAGGCTAAAAAACATTTAGAGCGCAGAAGGCAATTACGAAATAATATTACGAATGGAATAACAGAAATGCCAAGAGACACATCCGAGTAAATTGGTACAATCCAAAATTTCAGAAATGATGTTCACCAAAAATTGGTTCAGTCATTAGCGTCCATAGCTAGCCGTGTTGAAGAAGTCCGTGAACACCTTGAACAGCACTTACAATCACATTTCAAAGAAGATATTAATAGGGGTCCTATAAAGCGGCGTTGCTTCAATAAATCATGCCTTTGCAAGAAATTTAAAACATATGCACCTCGCATGCCAAACTTTGTCTTTGGAAGTAGACAAAGTGGTCTCAATAGTACTATTTATCGATGCGAAATTTTTGAAAATGGCATCAATTGGGAAAATGTCGGGCAGACTATAAAGCCCCATCAAGTACCACCAATACAATTATGGTGTCCTAAGTGGATAAATAGTAAATCTGCCAACAAAAAGGCATACTCGACTCTCAAGGTAAATTTTGAAAAGTATTTTAGATAGGTTGTCTATGATTTTGTCAAAACATTCCCGGATTATGACGCCTTTTTGTCTGAGCATGGCGAGAAGTCTTACGATGCTGTAAGAACGTTAGCTCGTGCACACCGACGAACAACGCCGGAAATTGTAAACGATGCCACAGACTCGTAAAGAGATTTCACATTTAAAACAATAAATACATGTTTTACTATCACATACTGTATAGCATGCCGAATTCAAACCCGAAATAGGAGGTCACATAGATGCAAGAATGTAAAATATTCCTCGCGCGCTTACTATCATTCTTCAAAACCATCGGTGTCAAGGGCTTTTGTACGATAATGAAAGTAAATTAGAAGTCAAGGATGAAGACGATTTGCTTTCAATCTGGTCACGTATGATGGAATCTTTGGTGGCCTGGCAAATAGACATCTATTTCTATTTTACGCAGTTCATTGCGTGAACCATTTTGCCATTGAAAGGCTTTTCCTTTTCACATTTGGGGTATAGGAACATAACTTTCTGTAGGAATTGTTTGACCTGTCCAATCATACGATAACTATGTCTATGTTTGATAGAACACTTGTGTTTTTCGCATGATGTAAATTTTTACGTCGTTATTGTCGCTATCTGATAAATATCTGATGAACTCGCCAACTTCAATCTAACTCCCGAATCCGCAAAGCCACAGAAAAGCAAGATGCACTTCCAGGGTGCTTTAGCGATTCTCGTCATAATCCTTGGTGCGATACTGCGATCATTTATATTTAGTGCCACTAGAACTCTTTTGGGATCTAAGATTGCGCAACCGAAACTGACATATGTGAAAAAGGAGTGTGAGATGGCATCTTCAAAGATGACATCAGAGATGGATGAAAAGCAGGAATCAAGATTATCTGAGCCAGTGGTGCAGCGAGAATATAAAGACATAGAATCTGGAAAGAGGGAAAGTGTGTTGAAAAGATTGGCTGTAAAAAATAGAAAAGTTGCTTCTGTGCCGGTTAAAAAAGAAATTAAGATAGATTTTGAAAGGAGGGAGAGTTGGGAAGCGTTGTTGAATGTGTTGGCGAAAAGTGTACCGGTAGAGTACATAGATGTCCCTGATTCTCTGAAAGCGGATAATAGCCCACTAGAATCTAATAGTAATAATGCTTTTAAAGTTTAATTTGTAGATTTAAATGAAAAGTTTTCAAGTGACGAAATTGTATCTGATAAAGAATGCCTGAAATATTTTCAGGCGCGCGGGCCAACATATTGAATTTTGTCAAGACATTGATGTAACATGAACAATGTGAAATCGATTGTCATTATAAATTATTACAATAAAAGTGAAATATTTTATTTATATTAACCGTTCAATGCATTGATTGAAGGATAGCTTGTTGACTTTGATTAGATTGTCATCTAGTTGACCATGATATAGATCGCGTCTATTATTTTGAAATGGGAGGATGGATACCTTTCTTTGACAATGTCATTTATTTCAGACATTGTTTGTTCGATTAGAGGGGAGACGCTCAGTGCATCATTTAAGATATCGTTTTGAGTTTTAGCGAAAGCATTTTGTTGAGAGATGTATTTGTTAGACATGTTTAGCGTGAAATCGTGCCATGAATCAGAGTTTTCCAAAGAGTAGGTTTTGACTAGATGATTTACTATTGAAGATCTAATGAATGAGATTACAAAGATTGCGTCTCTTTGATAGCAAAGCTTTATTTGAAGATTCTATTTCATTTCGAACGAATTCATTTCTATGATCAATTGAAGATATGGCTTATTCGTTACTTGAAATAATATCTGAAAAGAGATTGAAAATGAATGATTCAGGGGAAATATTTTCTAAATGCAAATCTGGACAATCTTCAAAGGCCAAATCTAAAGAATTGTTTAATCTATTCAATTAGAAGAAGAATATTTACTTTTTAATCTTTTGATTGATGGAAAAATCACAAGAAGAAAAAGATTCAAATTCTGTAAGAAATGAATTTCTACTTGAAGATATTTTAAACTGAATTTCATCTTTGAGATCTTTTAAATCTTTTTCAACAAAATTTTTAATCTATAAAACCTAAAAAAACAAAATACTTTGAATCTAATTTCATGAATTAATTTTTCTATTTGAATTGTTTCTAAAATTGTCAATTTGAGTTGATTTTGTTTTTCATCCTAAAATTGAGAAATTTGTTTGAAATTTACAATTAATTTATTGTTTTTATTAATTTTTTCAATTAATTCAATTTTAGATTCTTTTAATTCAATTTGTTTTTCAATTTCCATTTTTAATCTATTTTCAATTTTTAAAAATTCATTTTTCAGATCTATTTTTTCTTTTTTTAGATCTATTTTATTTTTCAGATCTTTTTCTAAAATTTCTTCTTTTTTCTTGTTTATTTCAAAAAATAGATCTAAATGTTCTTTTCTAAATTTCTTAATTAAACTCCAAAATGTTTCTTTTTCAGAAAAATTCTTGAAATATTCCAATCTGAAATTCAAATAGATCTATTTTTTACTTTGCTTGTTCAATTTGTTCAATTGGATTCAAATTTGAAATAAATTCTTCTAAATTTTCATTAATCATTTTCAAAACATCCAAAACTATTGGAATTATTTCTTCAACTGGGCACGCCAATCGAAATTCCTTTTCTCATTCAAATCTCCATCTTACTTTTAATTCAGAAATCCATTCTTTAAATTCTTCAACACTCAATCTACTGTGTTTATCCAAACTCAAAATCTTTAAACATTTCTTGTACAAATTCTTCAATATAATCTTCTTCATCACATTCTTTCATCTTACTGGCAAATGGCTCAAATCTCTATCTCTTTGCAACTCAACATTCAAATTCTTTCTCAAATCATTCACCATTTCCTTTATCAAACTTGTTCGCTTTTCCGATTTCTTCAAAGATAACAAAATCATCTTTTCTCTATCTTCCTCCAACTCTATTCTCTTCTTCTCTTTCTTTATTTCACGCTCTTTATCATCCCTCATCACACACATTACTCAATATTTCAGCCCTTTCAACCAGCTTATCAATCTCAGCATCTCCCCTCATCTCCTTTCTACAAACAGGAACACTCTGATTCTTCTCTCTTTCTCTCTCAATCAACCTCTCCACCACCCTTCCATATTTTCTTAAAAACTCGTGATATTTTTCATCTCTTCGACCATTCTTATAATAATTTATCATCGTCCGGCGTATTCTCTCCACATTTTGTCTCGATTTTACTCGTCTCATCGCTTCATTCATCATCTCGTCCAAAGGTGGTTTGCAAAAACTATTCTATTCCAAAATCACATTTACACTTCAACATCTTCCTCTTCACAAAATGAACCAACAGTGCCATCACATATTAAATTACTATTACTATCTACTGGTTTCTTCAAATAGCCAAGCTCAAAGGTTAACCACTCCTTCACTCTATCCCTTGCATTCATGAATTTTACAAAATATTCAATTGTTAAACAACGCAGTTTACTATGCTCGTTTTATTAGTTACATAAACGAAAACTGAAATATCACTTTATTAGAGCCTTTAAGAAGGTGTTTTTGCATCGATAGGAGCCCATGTGGACAATTCCTGAAAATCTAAAACGCTCTCTGATCAAGGTTATCACTTCTTATTTAATACATTACTATTCCAAACGCTCTCTGAAACAAAAATAGGAAGCTGGAATATCCAGCTGCAGGATAGTGTGTCTAATGTGGCACCCGAAAAAAAATTAATAGACTTTAGTTATGATTATTCTATCGATTTATAAAAAGATAGAAAAACGACAGCGACAGGACTCGAACCTGTGCGGGTAAACCCACATGCTTTCTAGGCATGCTCCTTAACCACTCGGACACGCTGTCATGCCTTCCCTTTCATCGTAATGTATATATAAAGCTTATATGATGCTTTGAATTTAGAAATGCCTTATTGCGTCCATTAGTTACTATTTTAGTCTACTTCAGGCTCAAGTGCCAGTGGGATTCTCCTATGTGAGAGATAGCTTCAAATAACCATGCAAATAACCAATCAAAAAATTTAAATCACTGACACTACAATGACTTAATCAACGATTAAGCATATTCAGTTTTGCATATCTTTGGGATAATAATGCTTGCAAAAGTGAGACTTTGAGTAAATATTTGTTATGTATACACAAATTTTCGAAAATTACAATTCCAATGTCAAACCTAGCATTCTCCAAAAGCCTGCAAAAGAAACGCCAGCCCCGCCCAGAATTAAGCGAAGAACAAAAATTAGAAATAAAGGAGGCCTTTGAACTGTTTGACACAGACAAGGACGGTGCGTTGGACTATCACGAACTAAAGGTAAACACAAACAACTTCCCTCATCCAGGTAGCCATGAGAGCACTTGGATTTGATATTAAGAAACCAGAAGTTTTGAAACTACTCAGGGATTATGACAAGAGTGGAAATGGTTTAATGGAATTTGATGATTTCAACAAAATCAGTAAAAAGTTGGTCATATTGTTATAGTGACTGAGAAAATTTTGGATAGAGATCCTATTGAGGAGATCAAAAAGGCATTTCAGTTGTTTGATGATGATGGAACAGGGAAAATTAGCTTGCGCAATCTTAGAAGAGTTGCAAAGGAGTTGGGTGAAAATATCGATGATGAGGAACTGCAAGCTATGATTGATGAATTTGACTTGGATAATGACGGTGAAAGTAATTACTTTAAATGCTCTTGAATAGTTAATGAACAAGAGTTCATATCAATCATGACAGAGGCCGATTAAAATTTAATAAAAACTAAAGTATTAAATATATAATATCATATCATTGTCAATTATCATGGAGTTCTTGAATTAGCCAATTAGAAAATACNAAACCCACATGCTTTCTAGGCATGCTCCTTAACCACTCGGACACGCTGTCTGAGTGGCTGAGAGCAACATAATTTATTTGACAATCTACATTGCAAGGCCTCTATTTTTCCATCTCTGTTTTAACTTTTAAGCCTAAGTTCAAAAATCAAGGAAATATAGAAGTTTAAAACCAATTCATATTCCCCATTAAGAATCAAGTATCGCATACATTGAGTAATGATAGTAATGTTTTGAACTTTGGAACTTCATTTATTTTCAATTTCTACTTTTAAAGAGAAACGATTTTGCGGCATCTCTAAATCTAGGAGTAATTAAGATCATGAGAGTCAAATTCAGAGGTGCCAACGAATTTGCCATAAAGCATCCAACCATATCAAAGACAGCAATCGAAGTGCCGGTAATCATGTTGTGGATAATCATAATCACATAGGGAGTCCAACAAAGAAAAGCAACACCGGCAAAAGTCATGGCACGTATAAACACTTTCTTCTCTTGATCCAAATTCAAGGTCGACTTTCTTCGTGAATTCGAGTCCAAACTCCTTGGCTCACTTGATGAAATCCTTTTTCTGCTTTTTTGCTGTAATGAATTAGCAGATTTTTGAAATACGCTGATTACCTTACTCAAACTCTTTGCCTCAGTTGATGAAGATTGTTTCCCGCTTTTTTGCTGCACCAAATTTGCAGATCTTTGAAATAGTTTAAATATCTTAAACTGCATATACACAATGGCAACAACACCTAAACCAAGAATTGCTAGTACTGTAAATGAAACTATGAGGTCAGGAATTTCTCTTGAATGCCAGATCAAGATACAATAAACATCACTGGGAGCTGACCTATATCCAAGACCAAAAAATAATGGCACTGTACAAATGCATGCCATAATGAGAGCACCACAGATGATCTTTTTTACAGTGTCAGCAAATGCAGGACTCTGGCGTTTGGAATTCACAATAACTGCGTAACGTTCATATGTTATGGTTGCTAATGATATCATTTCAAGGGGATAGCCATATAACGCAATAAAACCTATGATTGCGCAACCCGCGTCACCATATATTGAAAAGCCCCCACCAATATAGATTACAAGCTGAAGGTTTGCAATCGCAAATGACTTTAAGCTTTCTGTGAATATAAATGGCATCAATGCAAGAGTGTTTGGGGTACGAATAATAGATCTATCGTAAACAGATAGAAAGAGCATGAATAAGGCAAGAAAGAACGAGTACCAGTTAATCAATGACATAATTAGAACAAAAGTAAGTCTAGTTTCATCGACATGAAAGGGTACAAAGTTAAACGTCAACATTTACATTCCGATGGTTACCATGGAAGAGAATACTCAATCACATTTCAGGGATGACGTATGATTTGTGTCCAGTCATGTATTAGTAATTTTCCTCCAGTTCTAGAACATGTAATGACTTCAAATATATCTTCACTATTTTCACTCAATTTTTCGGCACGCTGTTAATTACAAATTACTCTGGAGACCATCCGTCGCCCACGAATCGTTTGTTAATATAGAATATCAATTTTAAGACATCTTAACCGCTCACCTCAAAAAATTAAACCTTTGTGAAATTTGTTTCATAAACTCGTCGTGCAAGATTGTATCAAAATATACCGGTGCAAAATGTATCCATTGAAAAAAAANTGATAACATTGCAGATGCCAGTGACAAAATGCGATGCGTCGCGGAATTCAGAAAAGGCAAGTGTGAAATATAGAATTCCGTGGGTAATACCATAAACTCTTCGTAAACATTAGAAAGTACTCAAAATATATATATAAGACGATCAAAAAAATATAGAAATACACCCAACGCGAGGGTCGAACTCGCAACCTTGAGATTAAGAGTCTCACGCTCTGCCGATTGAGCTAGCCGTTCTTAAATAAATAATATAATCGGTACTTTGTCTTAATTAACTAAATCTGTATTTTGCTGTTTCTGGAATCTTGGACAGCTTTAGTATTTATGTTAAAGGTTATTATTGGCGCAAAGTAATGTGATATCCAGCCAGTACTAGTAGCCACCCATTACACGTTTCAGTTTGTATAAAGTCAAGTTGTGATTTTTTAAGAATGGTTTTAAATTGAGTTTTTAAGCTTACCGATTGTATTTGTGGCTTTGATAAATCATGAATTTCAAATACAACGGCAAAGACGGTTCATTCACATTGAGCGTAAAGATTTTCTATTGGTTTTGTAGCCTGACTTGAAAGAGCTGTATTGGAAGGAAACAAAAGAAAATGCCGATCCCATTATAATTCCATTAGACCAGATTTGGACAATGTACTGTATGATAACGGATGGAAATGTTGAAATTTTGTTTAAAGATAACAAGAAACATAAATTAATGTTCTATTCAGACGAAGATAGTATAAGATCTTGGTCAGGGTCATTGCCACAGGAATGGTTGGCTAAGACTGTAATTGGGGAATATGTAGACCCGAAACCGAAAAATTTGTGGGAGAATGTGGATCCATTTGTACAAGAAGTATGAAATAGTTTGAAAATTTTATAGTTTATGGACGAAGCGCGTTGGAATATATTTGAGGGCTTTTCCAAAGTTACAAAGTTTGTTGGAGACGTGGCTAGTAATTAGAATTGATATATTAGAGTATAGCATCCTTGGGCGGTCAAGATCCATTCATGTAATTTTTATACGCTTATTAAATAGGGAACATCGAACACAATTTACAGTAAACGAAGTGCCAGAAGGATATTCTCATATAACTTTAAATAATTCATCGCCAATTGGACTTTCACATCTTCTTAAGGTAATTTGAATGTTGCTGCATGACTTTGAAAGAGTCAATGTCACGACCATCAGAAAAGTCACCGTTAACAGTTGCCGAATTTCTAGAGTACAAAGGAAAAGACGGTTCAATTAATGATAACCAAAGACTTCAGATACTTCACAAGATATTTTTTAATGTACAAATTTAATTTATTGATTAGTAGGGTATTGACAAAGAAGCCAAGCTAATTGTTTGGAAGTACTTAACAGGATTCTATGAATGGAGTGATACTTTCATTTTAATACAAGAGAGATTAGAAAGCGCCAAGTAAAAGAAACTGTTAAAGTCAATAGACTTGTGTACGAAACAATGAAGAATAAATGGATTGAAGAAATCCAGAAAGAAGTTCCAGACAATTTCTATAAAGATACCAAGCATAGAATTGAAAAGGACGTGATTAGGACAGATAGACACATTGAATTCAAAGATTTGGCTTTGTATAATAAAACAAATATCCCCTCTGATGTAGTGGGCATGACTGATGATGATTACTCTATTTGTCTGCGGGATGTCTTGATGACCTTTGTTACTTACAATCCACATCATGGCTATGTCCAAGGCATGTCAGATCTGCTATCGCCCATCGTGTATGCAGTTCAATCTGAAGTCGAGATTTTTTGGTGTTTTTGTTCATGGATGAATGTGATGGTAAACTATTTTAGTTTGTATGATAGCAAAACAATTTTTCAAGGGATCAAGAGACAATGCAGCATCATCTTGACAAAGTAACACATATTGTTTCTCTTGTTGATCCACAATTGCATAATCATTTTGAACGAATAGGTGCAAGTCACTACTTTTTCTGTTTCCGATGGCTCCTAGTATGGTTTAAACGTGAATTTGACTTTCATGATGTTTTGTATTTGTGGGAGATTATATGGTCACATCATTCACATGATTTTGTGTATTTCATTGCCAGCGCTATACTAGTTAACAATAGACTAGCCCTTTTATTAAAACCGGGATTTGATGAATGTTTAAGAGTAAATTAGAATGCGTATTATGATTTAGTATATAAATGATTTAGCTGGGCATATGAATGTTGAAGAAGTTATATGCACAGCACAAGCATTGTATTCATATTGGAAAAATGATTTAAAACAACAATAATATGATTAAATTACTTTTCTTCTTACCAAAGTTTAAATAAAGAGGATTTATTTACAAATGTGGCGCCCAGCCAATATACATTTCACCGAGATTATTAGGATCAGTAGCTTGTACAATGAGAGTGTCCACTTGACCTTCCACAGACATTAGCATGGCGTTTTGATTCATTTTACCCGACAATTTCGCTTCTATTGTCTTTATAGATTTGATAGCTTCTTTATTCACTACTTCACCCTCCACAGGATCCTAGTGAAAGTACTAAAATAATGATTACCTTTTTGGAGCTCCATTCAACAAGAGGATCATGTAAAAATGTTTCTAGAACATTCATTAAACCATTTTTATTTTCTCTTAATAATTTCAATGTGTGTTCAGCGCAAGATCTAAAAACACCTACGTCAATTGAAGGAATGATAGAATACCATCGTAGCCAGTAACTCCAAAAGCATTTACCATATTCTGAGTTAATCTAAAAGGAACTCTTTCAGGTATTTCAAATTTCAACCCTTTTTCAAATAGACAGTTGAAATCAACATGGACAGAATCGCCAGTGACTTGATCGTATAAAATATTCTCACTGTGTCTATCACCAAGCCTTTTAATAATAATAATTTAAACTGCTTACCCTAAAATGAATCCAACTATAGAAATGACAGACGCGGTTCTAATGTAATTCAATCTGCAATTGAACCAGTTTGAAGGATCTTGGAATGAATCTAGAAACCATTTATAAAATACTGGTGGATATCTAAACATTATTTTAAATGTTATTTACTTTGGAAGAATGTGATTTTTGAATTTCTCAGCAGCTGGTAGTTTAATTTGCATTAATTCTTTTAAAGCCTTGTGGGACATGTCAACGTTAATTTCTTTGTAATAATCAATCAAGATTTCTCTGTAACAAATAGTGTTATTCACCCATTCAATTAATCCACATTCTTCATTTAATGGAGTGACAGAATAAGTTCTTATTTTCAACTGTCTTCTTCTAGTCTGAGCATTCTTTTTAAGTAATCTGTTTATCATTGAATTGAATTCCATTAATCTATTATCTTTTCTTAAATCATCTTTGGGTTTGCATAGAAAAATATAAGAAAGACCATCAGATCCAACAATTGTTATTTTTCTTGGTTTCTGCAATGATGGCATGATTTGAATTTGATCTTTGAAATCTTTTATTGTTGGAAAATCAGCAGAGACTGGATTCCCATTTTCATGAAAAGTTGGAGGTTTGATTGTTAGCGTTGATTGAAGTGGAATCATAATATCTAATGGGCACAACCTTTTAAGCCTTCCGCCATTAATTGTTTTTAACAAAATTGTTCTTTCTTGTCCAACTGGACAATTACAAACAATCAATAATTCATTTGTTAATAATAGTGAATTTGAAACAATCCTTTCAATTTGTGGATCATTAACAGAATGAATAACTTGTTCACATCGCTTTGCACGCACAGACACTTTGGATTTACACACAGACACGATATGCCACAATGCATGCTGAGTGAAATTCTTTAAAACAACAACAATAATCTTTTTTATTAAAGAATACGTTTCTGGATGTTTATGACAAATTCTAGACACCAATTGTGACATTCCAATCAAAAATACATATGGCGGAATTTTATTTGAAAGTGATGAAATGTTTTGAGTCAAAAGAGACAATGATTCATCATATTGTCTTTTAATAGCATTTGATTCAGTTCCTTTGGAAATTACTTGATTAGCTTCAGCTGCGAAATCAAGCCACAAAGTTAAAAACCTGGGCAATGCTTCAAAAATGTAATTTGATCCTTTAATCATTGATCTAGCTAAATGTTTAATACTAGATATTAATAAATTATGCGTTTGTTGGAACCTTTTATTAATTGACAATATTTAATGTTACGCTTTGGCTGATGAGCTGGATCTGTTTATTCTTTCATGGTCATAAACACTACTAATGTATCTTCCAAAGAAATAATGAGACTTTTCTGACACATTCGCTATTAATGGTTTCTTTGTTTAATTTACCTTGTTTAACAGCACTTTGATAAGATTGAATTATATCATTTGAATTTGCCATGCTCGCTTCTTCCATCCATCTAGAAATTTTCAATGCAATTTTAGAACAGGAGATTGTTTTCGATGAAGAATAATTTTCTTCTTCCATAAACGATTCAAGAGTTACTCTTGCTTGCAACGTTTGATTACAACTCCAAAGCCATTTAGCCCTTTCCAATTCATATTCTCCCATCAATTTAATATCATCAAAACATCTAAACTTTAATAAAGCTGAATGTGAAATTTCCAAAAGTCCATCCTTTCTTGCATTCTTGGCGCTCTTCAACCAAAATTCACCATTTAACAAATTATTATTCACATCTTTCATTTGATTGATCATTGCCCTTTGAAGTGACAATAATTTTTCAGAATTTAGATAATTGTTTCTAATCAGTTTATTTCTATTCTTCCACAATTGAATCATCCCTTTCTTGCCCAACTCTGCATCACCCANCCAACTCTGCATCTCCCAACATATGGCATGACAAGATATACTCATACGCCCTCTCATACGACTCACTTGCAACTATCATTGAAAATATATTATCCGCAGCTGATTTATGACTATTTGAATCATTATTTACAATATTTTTAATCAAATTTATTGTAAATTTAGAGTTATCCACAACAAGTGAATTATTGTCTGCAATTTGTGAAATTTCATTATTCTCTTTTAGTGAATTTTCAAGTTCATTCCATTTGCCCAATTTAAACAATCCTTCTAAATGGTAACTATAAAATTCATCTTGCCATTCTGGATGTGTTTCATTCAACTTTTCAATTTTCAAAATCAAATTGTCATAGCTATTCATATTGTTATAGCATTTAACTAGTTTAATATTCAAATCCTTGTCGTCTTGATTCTCTGTTAATAAGGATTCATAGCAACTAGCAGCCATTGACCATTTACCATTCAATTCATACAACAATGAAAGTGAATTATTTGATCTCAACTTGAATTTTGAAACAATTCCCTGTAATCCATCTGGCTCATCAATCATAGAGTATATTTGAGCATATTCTTCTATATCCTTTTTATCAATGCTATCCATCAATCTTAACGCTGTTTCTCCATACATTATAGCTCTAGTGTAAGCTTTGCACCTTTTACTTGCTTTCGCTACTAATAGCGGATCAATTTTCTCTAAAAATCTTGACAATCGTGTCGCAACCGCATCTTTTCGCTTCTCTTTTTTACATCTAACAAATACTCCATTTAAACTCTCAATCAAAGTAAACACAATTGGGTAATCATAGTTCTCTAGTACACAAACAACTTCATTCAAAATTTCTTGGTACTTTCCAATTATAATAAGATTCAAACAAATCCAAGGAAATAAATAAGAAGAAATATTCGCATCAGAATAGATCAAACCAGAAAACAAATTTATCAAAGTAGAAAATGGATAAGACGGAGGAAATAAATTAATTAATTTAAAAGTGAAAAGGCAAATCCATTCTTCGTATATTTTTATGTTTTTACAAATTGGAAATTCAATATCTTTTAGGCCAGNACCTTGAGATTAAGAGTCTCACGCTCTGCCGATTGAGCTAGCCGGGCTTGGTGGCTGGGAAAACCGGAATATTTCGTACCTAGAGAATGTGTGGAAGGACTGCTCTCACTATGGTACCTTCTACTGTGCCGATATAACTAGAGCCCGGAAAAAATAAAAGAAATCTTAAAGACAAGTCTCTGGGATGACGAAAACAAGTACAAGCCATCATACAATGTTGCTCCTCGGACAAATCAGCCAGTCTTAAAAATATCTAATAATGAAAGAGTCATAAAATCACTAGTAATGTTTATTTGAATCTTTTACTCGAATTGGGGAATAGTTCCTTCCTGGGCTAAAGAGATCAAATCTACAATGATAAACGTTCGGAGTGATTCATTGATTGGACCATATGCAAAGACCATGTACAAGAATATTAAATATACCAATAGGGGAATTGCTATAGCACAAGGGTAAATTTCATCATTTAACGTGATAGATTTTTTGAATGGCGTGAGCATAATGGCAAGAAAATACCCTATTACATTACTCCAAAAAGTGATCCAGTATTCTTTTTTGCTGCTATTTACGATTCGAATAAGAATTTAGGCGTTGATAGTTATACAATTGTTACTACATCATCCAAGGGTTCGCAAATGGAGAAACTTCACGACAGAATTCCCGTTATATTACAACAGGATGAAATTGATGTTTGGCTAGGAAAAGGGTGGAATTCTGAAATAGAGAATATAATTGAAGACAGAAGCCGAATTGACCTTCAATATCATAAAGTCGCGCCATTGGTAAATAAAGTGGGGACTGATGGTCCAGAGCTAATTCAGGAAGTGAAGGAAAAAATTCCTAGTGATTTTTTCAAAAGAAAAGCCAAAGAAAGAAAAGATGATAGTTCAAAGAAAATTAAGAAAGATACTGAAGTAATCAACCTAGCAGAGTGTACCGATTTGACGAATGATGAAGACAAAGAAGAAGTGATTGATTTGACTATATAAATATTTTGACTTTGTCTATATTTATTCATCGGCATCTTGCCACTCTTTCCAGCGTCTCATTATAATTCCACTTGCGTCAAATTCACCATCTTTCTGGCCATGCCCATCCTTGGCAGATTCACCTTCAACTTTTCTTGTTTGACCCCAGCTAAAGTCATCAAAATGCCAAAATGCATATGCAGGCAAGACAAAATTCCATATTGGTAGAGATAATAAATAGACAATCATCCAAAACACAAATTGTATCTTATTTGTAGTCATCAAAATCAAAACAGCGGGAAGACCGAGAATCGCGGCTAGCAAAATCAGAGGAATTATTTGAGGTGTCGATATTAATGACATGACAATTAAAACAATAGTAAAGGAAATAGCCGCAGGGAGCACAACTGATCCAAAAAGCTCCATAAAGATGACAAACTGCATTGAGCAGCAAAATGTCCCGCACAAATCTCGTACCAAAATGAGTTCTAATAGATTATGAATAGTTGAATTAATCCATCTGCGTCTTTGAGACAATAAAACTCTAAATTGAGCAGGCACTGTTGTTTTGCAAGTTGCACGCGGAACAAACATCATCTTTCTTGTTGGGAATATTCTAAGCATTAACGTTGTAAGAAATCTATCTTCCCCAAGCAACAGTAAGTTTTTCTTATGTAAAGTGTCTGTAATGTTCTCTGAATATTGATTAATGATGTCGGGGTTAGCAAGTATAGGAACCCAATAGCCACTGTCACCTTTTGGCGCCTTTATTCTGTACATGCAAAAGCAACCTTTAAACTCTATGACGGAATATTACCTGGCAAACAAGTAACACCACCAAAGATTGATTCAAAAGCCTTGGCCAAATGATGTGAAATGTAATATCTTTTTAAAATATATAATTATGGTTACTCGAAAACTTGAATTGCTGTTACCCAAGATTCTGCCTTATTTTCAATTCTAATTTTAAGAACAATTATTCCACTTACTTTGTCTCCCCACAAAGACCCATGATTAACTTATCATCTCGCATTGCATTAACCATTTTATTTAATGATGTTGTCTTCACTTTAGTATCTGCATCAACCATTAAAATAAGCTCGAATTGATCGGGGAAAACTCCCGTCAAAAGAATCATCTTTTCAAATAAATCGTACTCTAACGGAGACATTCTATCATCAAATAAAACTTTTGAGAAAAACGACATTAGGATAATTTGAGAATCTCTCTTTCCTCTATTTCCTGGTTTGGCTGTTTTTGCTTCCGCCGGGGTTCCACATTTCACCACTACTATGACAGGAGCTCTATGTCCGTTAGATGTGTAATGACCGCAATATACTTTCGCCATGTTATGTCTCTTTGATCCATCAGCTATAGCAACATAACTTTTCGCCTCAGGTTCATCAAATCTGGGATCCAAATCGATTATTCCAAGTATAATATCCGGAGTTGACTTGTCGTTTCCTGAACCTTTAATTAAACCGTCAGCTACAACAAAAATTAGTTTCTGATCATCATCATATGAAGTCTCCGTTAGTGATTGTATTGTGTCTCTAATTCCTTCTTCACCTTCAGAATAACAAGTCACCAAAAGAATTGTATACATTCTATCTGAGTTTGTGCTATCTAGTTTTGGCGCGCCGGACATCATAGACCTCAACGATGAATTGGATTTTGTACGCATCATTGACTGGCGATGGTAGGAAGATGAAAATCTAGAGGCTCTTTGAGATTTTGAAGGACGACTGACTTGCTCTAAATATTGATTTACTGACTCAGTTGTTGGAGCCTTTTGGTCATATTTACCCAGTTTTCTTTTCATGAACCATGCAAAATATATCGCCAGGAAAAATTTAATAAAAACTACACCCAATATAACTATTAAAGAAAGATATAGAAAAGTTTCAGAGGCCAGACATCCAAAGGTCAATCCATTCAGAGGTCCAATGTCAAACACATCTTTTAAACACTGATAAATATTGTTATCATTTTTCGTCAAAAGAAGAACTGCCCTTGTCGCATCTTGCCCTGCGTGCTTTTTCATTAATTGGTCCACAGTATCTCCAAACGGATTCTTTGCTCCAGCGGCTATGGCTTGAAAATCCCAGACCCTTCCATTCACAACTATTCTCGTTGATGACGATTTGACATCAGCCCATTCGTATGCGACATCGCCTATAGAATTAGCTCCAATTGAAGAAGGATCAAGGCATTTTGCCAATGTTAATCCACTAATCTGACAAGCCACCGGGGTGGTTCCGAACCCTGCTGTTTGACAAAATGACGATGCTTGAAATAATGCAGAGACATCTTTGGAAGAAACACCTTTAAGCTCTCCAAATCCTTGTGCATTCAAAATTTTCCCCTTTGCCGCAACCCAAGGCTTTTCTGAGAACATCTGAGGTACATTTTTAAAAAGAGTAACCGGATTCTTTGGCTCAGGGCAAATGGTCATCTGTAATCCAAAGGTAATATATCCCAACATGACACACAATAGAAAAATTATGGAACAAAGTGTAAATTTCTCTCTCCATGCCTGTTGAACAAGAGAATCACGCATCCCGCCACATTTGGAAAGGCAAAATGTAGGTATCCACCATGTAAAAAATGAAGTAACACCCTTCCACCAATCTCCTGCAGGTTTGGCTTGATCTGGTTTGAGTTCATCGTCAGGATGTGATGAAAATGTTGGTGGAGCGACGCTCTTAGTTCGTATCCTTGAACGAGATCTTTCTGGCCGTACTAACGACCTTTGTCTTGTGATTGGTTGTAAGTGCATTTGCCGGACGTTTGAAAGATGATCCTTTGTACCGTCAATTAACTTATCATTTGATGTTGTTAACTCCTTCACTACTAATAATTTGTTGTATATATTACTCTCGAGAGTCTCGGTTGATTGCGAAGTTGTCATATGGCTGTGTTTCGCGACCTTTGTTTCATTCATTTAATTTGTTACCGAGGGTGATTTAGCTTTCAGTGCCTTCAAAGTAGTGTGAGAAGGACTGTCCAACGAACTTGTAGGTATATTTGTTTCAATTGGTGCAGGAAGGTCCGGATTCATCATGAATACTGTAGGAACATTTCTTCTATTTTTGCTTGGCGTACCGACATCATTTAATGGTTCTTCGTTTACAATTGGGGGATCAGGTAATTTTTTTGAAGACCTTCGTCTATTCTCACCTGACATGACGTAAACAATAAACAATTAGTAAATTTCATTGATATTCACCGATAATAACTTTAAATAATAAAGAAATTAATAATAAAACATCAAAAAGGCTCTGGTTTATTGATGGGGTTTCGTGGAACTGGAAATCATGTGTAAAAGGCCATTCAAGTGACGCTTCTTTGTTTGTAGTAATTGTTCAATTTGTTGTATTTCAAGCTTTAGTTCGTCTTGTTTCCACGCGATTAATGCATGGTTGAAAAAGTCTTCTGGTCTTGACCCATAATGGTAAAGAGCGTTATTTCGCACTAGCTGGTCTTTTTCATAAGCGCAGAAAGTGAGAGAATCTGATACTTCGTGTTCCATACTGTGAGAAAGTGAGAGCTGTTCATTCTCGTCTTTTATCTCTTGAGTCATTTCTGAATGGGAAATTTCAGAGTTTGATTCAGATTTACGAATGTAGCCAGAGCGTTTTTTTACCGTTTTGAGTTCGTCCATCATAAGCTTAAGTTGTTGTAAAAGACTTTCTTTTTCCAAAATGTCTTCATCAGTGGATTTGCGATGTAAATTTTCCTTGTCGTCTTTGAGAAACTGTTCGTATAAAAGGTCTGTTCTTTCTTTGCATCGCTTGCCGTCAACGTCGACATCGTAATTTTGTCTTAATTTGTTTGCGATTTCACTCCAAGCTAGCATTTTGAATCCGTGAGGTGCATTGTAGGGGAATGATTCAACAACGTATCTCAAAAGTTGGACGTCTTCATTTGAAGTGAAACGAACTTGAGTTCTTTTTCTTTTTCTTGGGGTGTCGAGTTCATTTTCTGTGGTTGGACCTGTCATTGAAATATTTGAAAATTTACTAGCCGAATGTCTTGTCATAATTCACACACTAATTGGACAAGGGGCTAAATTGGAAATTTCCTAAAACGATCATTTAAGATTGATTAAAATACATGTTAAAAATAATAGATTATAATATTATTTATTATTATTGGTGGTATTCTGATTATTGTTCGGAGAAGGCTGATTTTGTGATTGATCTGTATTTGAATTTCTTTTTCCAAAAATTGGAGGAGGTTTTGAGCTTGAGGCGTTTAAATTGATATTTGCGATAGGAATAGATGGTACACTTGATCTTCGACGCGAAACAGGCGGTAATCGAGAGTTCTGAAATTGTTCCATACTTTTACTTTTTGGCATACCATCTTCATTTGAAACTTGAATTTCAGGAATAGGATTCAGAAATGATGTTGAATCTGTGGACTTTGAAGAGCTGATGGATGTTTGATTAAGTTGAGGGTGAGAATTCAAGTTTGACTGAATGAACATTTGAGGTTGATTAGACGATGCCGCTTGATGCTGTTGAGTGAATAGATGCGGTGGATTTGAAACTCGTCGTTGTTGAAGATAAGTTTGAAGTCTTTGACTCATGAACTGAGGCGGAATAGATGATTGTGGCTGTTGTTGAGATTGTTGAGAATCCATTATATTGATTTGAGGAGCTTCATTCTGCATCAAAGGAAACTTGTAAGTGAGATTAGCTTGAAGAGTTTGAGAAACAGGAGGAGGATCTTGAACAGGTAGATATGAAGTGGAAGGAGGATTCTGAACGTTTTGCATCATAACAGAAGATCTTCGTCTTTGAGAAAACGCAGGAGATTTATCTGATTGATCTTGAATAGATTGATAGGCTGTCTCTTGGTATTGAAGTCTTTGATTAGCATGGTAGGTAGTTGAAGGCAACGTTGCTTCCACAGGGACTTTTAATAGATGGGAAGGAACTTGAATGTGTCCAAGCGTGTTTGATCTATTTCTTCTATACAAAATTTGGTCATCTAAAAATTGCGATTGATAATTAAGTCTATTTGGATCGAATGGACCGTTGAATGGAAGATTAAGAATAAACGGATGTTTCTTTGCTTGAATTGGAGTCCATCTTTCCAGTGGATTTAGTTTTAAACATCCAGAAACAAAATCTATAAAACTTTTCCTTGTTTCAATTTCCTTTTCCACTTCTATCGTTGTCGCCTTCTTTCTAACTGGATAAGACATCATCACTTCTTGCAACGTTTCTCCTTGAAAGTATCTCTTTGATGGCTTTTCATCCTTTTTGAATTCCTTTCATTTAAAGTCTATTTTTATTACCCTTGAATAAGCCTCTAATGTTTTCAAAGAATACATTTGTTGTGCATTTGTAGATTTGCTGAAAAATTTATTTGTATTTTTTCCATTTTCTAACATGTGATTTGGCGGCATTCTTTTTAAACACATTCATCTATTTTACCCCATCATGTTCACTATCCTTGTAATTTGATTAAATTCTGAACTGCCTGGAAATATTGGTATCCCCAGAAATAATTCAGCTGCTATACAACCCAAACTCCACATGTCAATCGATGAGGTATATCTAGTCTTTCCTATTTTATCAAATTACGGTAATCCAAGCAAAACTTCCGGCGATCTATAAAATCTAGATTGGATGTAAGTATAGGGTGTGTTATGCTCATGGCACGCAGATCCAAAATCTATCAACTTTATATTTGGGCTGTCCAAACTTTCTTAAATTTCATTATATATTTTACTCTTTCAACAAAATATTTTCTGGCTTTAAATCTGCATGTATAATCTTTATTTCATGAAGTAAACTTAACGCTTCCAGCAACTGATTCATAAACACTCTAATCAATCTAAGAGAAAGTCCTTTGAAGTGGTTTTGCTTCAACAACTCGTATAAATTAATGCTCATCAATTCTGAAACAATACATAAATGTTTTCGAAAAATAAATGTATCCTTTAGTCTCGTTATATGGAACTGATCATTAACATCATGTTTATTATTAATCTATTCCTTATTAATATTTGAACAATATTACCATCTCCAATAATGTGACTTCCATCATACTTTGATTAAAATACGCCTTGCTATTCTTAATGACCTTGACAGCCACAAATTCTTTAGTTTTCAAATTTTGTGCCTTCACTACTTGTCCAAAGGTACCTTGTCCTAGCGTATCCATTATTAAATATCTTTCTCGCATAATCAAGCCCCATTACCTAGCTTAATTACAATTCACCCTCATACCTTTTGCCCTCCTCATCTCCCAACACGTCATTCACATAAAGAATATAATCTGAATTTTCATTATCATATCCATTATTTTTTGCAGGCTTCGACGGTTTCGTTAACACACGCTTCGGATTGTACTGCTGCTGATACGCATACAAAGGGTCTATTTGCTGAAAAGTTGACACTAAATCACATGTTAGCTGCGACAAAATCTCAATTCCATTATCTTCAAACACTTACTTTATGTGCTGGGATATCTCCCATTCTAATAGGTGGCTTGGGTCATCTCTGAACAACAATGGAAAATTTAGCCTTGATGACTCGATCTAGTGAAAATATAGCCAAATCGGGAAATCTTTTTATTAAAGAGATTTTTTCCTTTGTATCCTACTATGTTCAGTAATAAAAGAGGCTGCCTTTCCTAAGTCTCTCTTGATTTCAGGGTTGCGATCTGGTAAGTCTTCATAAATATTTAAAACTTCATCGTATGTATGAGTGCCTATATCGTAAAAGTTATACTACCTGTACATTTGCATTCCTTACAGTTAAATCTTTTGCTTTCAAAGCCATCATCAAGCGTTTGTGTCCACACTTTACTCTTTGCATACTTAAATTTCATTGTCTTCAATCTTTTTGTCCAATATTTCAAATCGTGTTTCATGACTCACCCTGGTTCTATATTTGGTAAATCCTTTGAAACACGGAGTAGTTTTGTTACAAGAATATGAAATTTACATTCACAGCAACTATAATTTTCATTATTTCAACAGCTATAGCTACGCCAACTGCACATGTCAAGCATACCAAAGACCAATTGGCAATGATACACGAAGAAATGCAAGAATATTGCGGCGGAATTAACATGTTACCAGTCCTTCACGATAATCTGGAGCCAGCTTTTTATAGCTCGAAACAATACTTATGTTATCCTGCCATTCCGGGCACAGAACAATGTCATTCTTACATTATTTTTGGCGACAAAAAGAGACGTCATCATCGGGTAGATATCAGACATGATCTTGTCGGATGTCTTTCTTACAGAGGTGACTTGATTCCAATGGAGAAATATTGCTATCAGTACATATTCAACGGAAGCGCTCTGGAATGTCCAGTCGAAAGATTTCAAGAGTACGATTTGCCAAGGACGAGCCGTCCAGAACTCAGCGACACAGTAATAACAACAGTCAGACCAATCTTTGGGTATTTTCGAAGATAATAAATAAATAAAATAGTTATGGCTATCGATTAATTCTATTCCTGAATGTATGCTTTCCAGCGAAGTGTAATCAAGCTCCTTTTGCGAGAATCATTTTGTTACCGCCAGTGCCATTAAAAGACGTCCTCAAATGAAATAAAATGTTTTAGGGTTGTTGTCACATATTACGTACAAGTCAAATGAAGATAGGTCTCGATGCGATGGTCGCTGGAGTTCCAAGGCAGCCCATGTAGGTAATTGAGTTAAAGATGGTCGAGATATCATTTTGTTGAGATTCTATCTGAAATGCAGAACCGAAAAGACAGTGATATATAGCATTAAGACAGATGCCATAAATTCTTGAACTTGTGCGATGATGTAGACAGTAGAGTAACTAACTTTTCTAAGTCTAGGACCTAAATGGAAACTGTACAGGTCGGGCTTGGTAAATTCATTCCAAAATCTCACTTTGATGTCGGAAGGCTAAGACATCCTATCCAATTTCCAAAGTATTGGTTAAAAAAACTTTCATTTTCAAGGTACACTTTGTCTACTATTTTCAGTGATTCACTGATCCATATGCAAATTATCCATTTGTTCTTTCTCTAAGTACTAGAGAGCAATAGTTTATGTAAAGACTTTTGAATGTCGCAAAGAACCCTGTCGCTTGCTCATAAAAGCCTTTTCAGTGTATTATATTCATCATCAATACAAATTTACAATCACTCGTAGTACTTGATTGAGAGACTATTCTTACCTTGTTCAAAATATCAAATTTGTCGCNTTGGCTATAGCCAACAGAGAAGAAGGATTGGTGATTAAACATTCTCAATCCAAATATGAGCCAGGGAATAGATCAAATAAGTGGATTAAAATTAAACCAGAATACATGGAAGGTTTACAGGATGATTTAGATGTTTTGCTTGTCGGAGCTTATTTTGGCAAGAGAAACCCTGGTCAGGTTTCTACTTTTATGTGCGCCATTTTGAATAATTCAGCGGATTTGGAACCAAAGTATATAATAATAATACTTTAATAAAGATTTCTATCATTTTGTAAGATAGGCAGCGGCTATTCATTTGAACAATTAGCGGAAATAAGAAATAGAATTCTGCCGTTTGCTAAACCATTCAATCCTTCTAATTGCCCAACTTGGTTTTCATTGGCGCCGCCTAGCAGAGAAAAACCGGATTTGATAATTTCAAATTACAATGATTGTCCAGTCATTACAGTGAAGGCCACTCAGATTGTTGAATCAACACAATACGCTTGTGGATACACTTTAAGATTTCCTAGGTTTGTTGGAATTAGGGAAGACAAGAAGTATGTGGACTGCATGACTCTATCTGGTAAATTGGCTTTATGAATTTGAATAGAAATGAATCATCTCAGACAATTAGCAGAAGGAAGATTAGCTCTTAAATCACTTCAAGATTACTCAAGTTTAGGCGGCATGAAAAGAAAAAGAAAGACCGTAAAGAAGCCAACTGTGAGTTCATTATATGTATCGGCTGATGTTAAAGATGTTAAACAAGTTGGATCATTTTTTTCTAATAAAGAATTTTGTGTATCTCACGGGGATGAAAAAACCGAAAAGAACCAATTGGAAATTTTAATTGCGAAATTTGGCGGGTCGCTGACTCAAAATCCATCTTCAAACACTTTTTGTATTATTTCAGGAAAACCAAATGGACTAAAAGAAAAAAGTTTTATTGTGGATGGAAGATTCAACATTGCACGAATTGACTGGGTTTTCAAATGCATTGAAGAAAAACGATTGATTCCATTTAAGCCTTCTTTTATGATATTTGCTAATAAAGAAACTCTTCAATCATTTAGAAATTTAGTTGATTGCTACGGCGATAGCTACACAGAGCCTGTCACAGTAGAAGAATTTAAGGAACTGATAAGCAAAATCGACATTAGTAAGCTTTCTTATAACGTTGAAGAAACTGTAAAAGAATTTAAAAATCGTTATTTAAATAAATTCGAATAATTTTGGTTTCAAAGTTTATTTTGTTCTTTCAAAGTCATTTTGCTCTTCTGGTTGACCTTCTTCTAGGAGTTTCAGGGGCTTCTTCTTGGTCATATTCAATCAAAACATCTTTCTTCTTCTTCTTGGATTCTTTCTTTGATGGAGACTCTGCAAGTTTCTCCTCTTCAGGCCNACCTAGAAAACCCATAAGGTGACCTTGTAAAGACAATTTGTCTATATAAAATAAAGAATTTATTTAATCGTAATTGAGTGCCTTGCTTCGCACAACTTTCTTACGATTTCTTTGACTATTTTCGTCCTCTTCACCGGAGGAATCAGTAGCTTTTGTCTTCTTTTTGCGCGGTCTTAACTTTCTCATGTCAGGAACCCCATCTGGACTTTCTTTCTTTAATAAGTAATACGCTAGTGGTACATGAACACATTTAGCCCAATACAAGTATGTGCGGCAAGAACATGCTTGAGTTTCAAGATTCACAGTACATTTCCATTCCTTTGATTTGTACTTCAATGTAGCGCTATGAGCATTGCTTCTCAAAACTTCCATTTTCCTACATAACTCCAACACTTTGTCATGATCTTTCTTCACGTACTTTCGTTTAGTCATGAATGGTTTTTGTCGATTTTCAGCACTCGTATAGTCTCGTAATGCTTCAATGCAGAGATCCATAACCATTCCTATTGCGTGGTTCCTTCTTAAAGTGTAGTCTCGCTTAAAGAATTTGTTAAATGATTCAACAGCATTGTTCGTGCACGTATAGCCGGGAGGAGTATGGTAGGTTTGCCAATAACTCCAAACAGGATTGGACAACCAAGTTTCATCCAAGTACTTCCAAAAAGCCAAATTTAAATTGTTAAGAATAACTCGTTTTAGTACCTTTGATTTTTGGCTGAATTCGGAATCGGATTTTGTTTTCACCATGGCATTAAGTACAGGTTTTATTTGCGTGCTCCAGAGAGCCACTTTTGTATCATGTTGCATTGGATATTCATCTAATTTAGCCTTTACAGCCTTTATAACGTGGAAGGAGCACATAAGAATAAGCGGCGAGCTTTCGTAACACTCTTCAATGGCTGCAATAACCCCATTGGATATTGCGCTTGAACAATCTGACATTACAAAGGCTGGACAGAATTGTATCTCTTCATGCTTCATTAGAGCGTCAGCAAATTTGGACATTAAAAATTTATATTCCGAAGCCCTTCGGTGCGATGAAACGGCTAAACCAGCAAGATGAAATTGTCCGTTAATGTCTGACAATCCAAAAACAATGACTTGATATCTAATAAAGGGTAAGACAACATTTTACCTAATTTCGGAGACTTTAAAGGTTTCATCAAAATGCATCATAATTTTCTCATTTAAGGCGGTGTTCGCTTCAGCGTAACGACGTAAAGCGGCTGTGTTGGTAAAACCAACAATAAATGGATCGGCATCTGTACCAGATCCAAGACAGGGTTCACCGTCTTCAGTTTCCGAAATCAAAATGATAATGTCCTCCGGTAAGTTTTTAATTTTTTTTTTCTATTTTTAGAGTAGGTAAAGATTTTACTTAGATCACCAATTTTATTAGTATGGCCTAGCTTTCGTTTGACTCTATCTTTTAACGAGGTAATTTGTTTGGATTTTAATGAACGCCCTATTCTTCCCCGCTTTTTTTCTATTTCTATTAGCTTTCGTATTTTTCGATTGGACTCAACAGGGTTGTCTTGTACCAAGGATATAATGTCTTCTTCAATCTTGCGAAATGTCCTGGTACATTGTATTGCATGGTCATGTTGTTCTCCATTACGGTAGAAAAAGTACTTTTTGCAAGCGCAAATAACCAACTTGTACCTCACAGAACAAGTTTTTCCACCTCGACAATCAAACATTCTATTATGGTTATATGATTTAGTTACTTTCTTTCTGCCGAGTTTTCATCGCACGCAAGACACTTTAATCTCTTTCGCGCTCCACCTCCGTTAACAAATGGCGCAAGCTTTAACTCATTTATAAGTTGTTCTCTGGCACACTCAAAATTCTCTGCGTTACCCTCGTGGAATAATCCGAAAGGAGGCATAAAAAAATGTGACCAGGGTGCACCGTGCATTTAATGTAAAAGTTTCAAAAAAGTAAGTCTACCATTACTTATAACGAATTTGAAATTCATAATAAGACGTGATACTATGGGGGATTCAAAATATTTATATAGACAAATTGTCTTTACAAGGTCACCTTATGGGTTTTCTAGGTGGTGCGGGGAAATGACCGGTGGTGCGGAGGAATGACATTTTTATTAAGGTGGTGCGGGCAAATGACAAATGGTGCGGGCAAATGACATTTTTTCACAGTTTTATTAAGGTGGTGCGGGGAAATGACCAAAGTGGTGCGGGGAAATGATCTACCCCCAGACAAGTCATTGGGTCCATAAAGTAGGTTCAGTATTTGAATTAAATTAGAAACCTTTGCTTTAACGTAGCGTTTANACCTTGAGATTAAGAGTCTCACGCTCTGCCGATTGAGCTAGCCGGGCTTGTTTGGTATCACCTAAAACACTTTATAAAGCGACAGTGCATATAGTTAGTGAATTTCCGAAATACCGTTATCTGAAATTTACTAATGCTAAACATTAGATCGCTTCTCCCCTGTTTTGCGCGAAATGCCTTATTTCGAAACAAATCAAACTTAGTGAATGTCACATTTGTCACAGCTGAGGGCGAAAATGTAAAAGTTCAAGCGAAAGAAGGTCAGAATTTACTGGAATTGGCACATGAAAATAATGTAGACTTAGAAGGTGCATGTGAAGGTTCCTTGGCTTGTTCCACATGCCACGTAATTTTGGAAGAGGAAATCTACAAGAAATTACCTGAGCCGTCAGATGAAGAGAATGATATGCTTGATTTAGCTTTTGGGTTAACTGATACGTAATATGCATATCTCTTTATCAACCCAGGTCTAGACTTGGATGTCAAGTCAAGGTGTCTTCCGCATTAAATGGAATGAAGATTACCGTTCCAAAAGTTACTAGAAACATGGCTGTTGATGGATATAAGCCAAAGCCACATTGATGTTAGAAAAAATGCATATACGAGTGACGAGTTAATTAATAAAGCGATTTCTCTTCATGAGCACTTGAAAGTTTTCTGTTGAACAAAAAATTTCAATCAATTATCAAATTATCAATGAAGCAACTGACAATCCAATTCTCTTGTTAGTTCGCATCATTCATGAATCATTGTTGGCTAATTTTTCAATATATCTTTTGACGGAGCATTAATCAATAATTAGTTACCTAATTTAATATTTTCAGGAAAAGTTAGGACAACACTTTACATTTGTAGAGCCAAGCCACGTTAGAATATGTCTTTTGAGAGTATCTTTAAAGAGAAAACTAGATGTGCGCTCATAAAAAGTACTTTTCATCAATCATGCTATCCCTTGGTGAAATATTTAGTAAACATTATCAAAAAAGAAGCCCTTGTGATAAGTGACGATAAGAAGTTTTGGAAGCACATTTTGCCACGTACAACAGTACTAAGTTCGATAGAGGACTTAAATATGGAATCGAGAAATATGGAAACCTTTGTGGTCATAGTGGACAACATTGATGATCGGCTAGTTAAAGAGGTATTCACCTACCTTAGGATTGGTAAGTGTTTTTTGTCTTTTAATAACAGCATCAGGAAAAAATCATGTGTTGATGCTTAGTCATTCTTTCAGAAATAATACCTTTGATCGCCTCTCTTTAGAATCTCTTTGTGATGTCGAGCTTTCAGTAGAACATCATGATCATCTGATACAAGAAATGAATTTGGAGGAGTTTTTATTGGATGGCGCTCAAATGGCTAATGAAAGTGACTTCTTGGTGTGTACATCATTGGTAAAGAAGAGTTCCGGCAAAATCGACAAGTTGGAATTTAAGATATACAATAAAAATGGTCAACTTATTGCAGAGCCACGAGAGTCAAAACAGGCGTTAAAGTCAGGGCCTTCTAATCCCGAAGGTCAAGTTACCTCATCATTCAATCTCGAATTAACCGAATCACAAAAAATGGCAAAAGAAAATGTAGAATTACCGTACACACGAAAGAGCGAAATTATCTATACATTGGATGCAACGGAAGACTTTGATGAAGAAGATCCAGACGCCGACTTGGAGATATAGAAATAAATTAAAGCTATTATTTGAAACATTTGAATTGGAATAATCGATATTTTATTGATTATTGCTTACAATTTTAAGCTTACACATTTATTCACTTTTCATCTGTCAAATTGTTTTGCCTTCCAACGTAGCTCTTATGGCGCAATTGGTTAGCGCGTTCGGCTGTTAACCGAAAGGTTGGTAGTTCGAGTCTACCTTGGAGCGTACTTTTTCATTTTGCTTTACGTACAATCATTACGTTTTCAAACCTCTGATAACATTTTGATGAACTTTATCATGTTTTTCTTTGTCTATTATTTTAATCATTCATAACAAAAAATTATAAATTACTTTGATGTTGAAAGAAGCGCTCACAGGTTTATGATCGCTCATTTTTGTGATTGATATGATAGGGGTTCTCAACATCATCATTCTTACGCCACAAAATTCTATCATACCACGAAGGAGTCCTTCGTTTCTCACAACAATAAATAAAAAATTAGATTTTTACGATGTAACTTGGCGGGAAAGTAATTTGGGCTTCCTGGTATTGCTGAAATACCAAGTTTGCCCTTTTCTCTTTTAAAAGCAAATAATATTTTAAATGAAATGTTTACTTGGTCAAACGGAAGCAATTTCATGTATTAATTGTATTCGATCATCGCCTTTACTTGAACATCACCAAGGGCGATTCGATAGTTCAAATCCCCCATCCAAAATAGAATGCTTTGAATGAAAGATGAAAAAATTACTCGCAAGTATAAATTGAATAGTCCACATTGTTTCCATTGGCAATTACTTCATTGGTAGAAATATTTGATAGCCATCTGTTGTAGTATTGTTGAGAATAAATTGAAGAGCCTTGAATGGGAAGCGTAAACATCATTTTCTTGCTAATGTCAGAGAAATCTTGATTTCTTCTTGCTACTTGCTCTGTTCCAGCTGCTAAATGGGAATTCACAAAACATAAATAGGAATCATAAAATCTCAATCTAATCCCAACAGCCCCTTTATTGCCCTTTGGAAATTTAAGAATCAAAATTACCATCATGCCAAGAATCCCACAACCAATTGACGAATAAACAATGTCATTGATGCTTGACACATGTTCCATCTTTGAAAATATTAACAATAACATCCCCACAAGTATTTTGGATGCTACCCTTCGATATCTTGAACGATACGTTGATTTTAATCCTTCATCAACTGCTGCTGTCCATTCACTCTCCCTCGCACTCTCCTTTAATAGAAATGCCTCAGCGCTTAAATCCAACTCTTGAAAACTCTCTTAAACAACAATCAAAGTTTACCCCAAAATGACTAAATCAGGCTCCGTTGACTGTCTAAGCCAGGGGCCGAGCGATTCACCTAAAGGCGGTTTTCCATTCACATTCCATGTTCCTATCAAAATTCTATACACAATACTATGCAGGATTACTTTGCATTTCTTTTAGATGTAAATTCTTGTTCCATTTCTTTTAGCTCTCGAGTCACATACCCATCCTTTATTAATTTCAAAAACAAATCTTTTTCATCTTTAGTGATATCAAAAGTAGCGTTCGAGACAGGAATAAATGGATTTGATTTTTTAGAAAGGTCTATCAATATCTTCATAGTATTTATACCATTGTCAGATTCAGATTGTCTTATTTTCTTTTCTTCTGCTAAGGGAGTGCTGGTTCTTTGATTTCCTTCGACGGAAAATATGGGATCTGGGTTTGGAATATTCACCTCTGAAGACTCGTTGTTATTTATCAAAGATTTTGACGTTTGCAAAAATAGATTTAAATCTTCTTTTGATTTCCACTCTATAATGCTTTTCTTTATTTTGTCTTGGATTTTTAATAGTATTGGATCTTGCGAAGCTAATATTTTCTAAATCTATTAAATACCCGCAACAGACAGGACCAGATTATCATCTAGAATATGCTCCACTGAATTTTCATCTTCATTGTTTGTAATTAAGATCCTATAAAAGTGAAAGCAAAGTACTCTACATTTTTCTTTGACTATCTGGCCTCCGCGTGATTTGAATCGTTACAGAATGGTCCTTTGTATAATATTTAACATCTGCACTTTAAAATTAAGTTTAACACTCTTAATGTTTTTTTTCGTCACTACAAAAAGGATATGAATAGTACAAGATTTTCATTCATCAATGCGTTTTGGACTTTTCGTAATTATTGAAACAAGATTCAGAAATAAATGATGTCACTTTCTTGATTAGACTTTGGGGAATATATAGACTTATTCCAACCCCTTCCATAAATAGCATCAACAAATATGGATGACAATTCTTTGAACATTAACGGAAGGTGGTTCACAGACAGACACGGAAGAGTTTTAATGTTAAGAGGAGTTAATTTGTCAGGAAATTGTAAGCTTCCGTATTCTCCTTATATCCCTTCACATGTTAAAGACGGGTTTTTCGACCATCGTAATGTCAGTTTTGTTGGCCGGCCCTTTCCCTTGGAGGAAGCAGACGAACACTTTGAGCGTTTGGCACACTGGGGAATGTATTTCATCCGGTTTTGCGTTACATGGGAGGCGATTGAACACAAAGGACCGTAAGATATAATCAATACGTTCACAAGTGGCATATACGACTTCGAATATATTGAATACATCGTACAAATATTGAAAAAAGCTAAAGCGCACGGAATTAAGGTCTTCATTGATCCGCATCAAGATGTTTGGTCGAGATTCTCAGGTGGAAGTGGAGCGCCTGGATGGACATTAGAAAAATGTGGTTTTGTTCTTGAAAACTTGGTCGAATCAGAAGCAGCTATAGTTCATAATTTATATGCCAACCCGGCAGATTACCCAAAAATGATTTGGCCCTCAAATTACTACAAATTAGCTAGTTGCACTATGTTCACATTATTTTTTGCTGGGAAAACATTTGCTCCGAATATGTTCATCGACAATGTACAAGTTCAAGAATACTTACAATCACACTATATCAATTCCATTCTCCAACTTGTTTCTGCCATTGTTCGTCATGAATTAAATGATACTGTTGTTGTTGGCTATGATACATTCAATGAACCATCTCACGGTTACATTGGGATAGAAGATATAACCAAGTTCGCTTACAACCACGACCTACGATTAGGAAATACACCCACACCATTTGAGGGCATGATATTAGGTGAAGGGAATAGCATAAGCATTGAAAATTGGAAATTTACTCGGATTGGATTTAGATTTGATAAATCAGTTATTGCCAACAAAGGGAATGTAAGGGCCTGGAACAATGAAAGTGAATGCATATGGGCAAAACATGGCGTCTGGGATAGACAAACATTAAAAATATTAAAGAAAGATTACTTTTTTCAAGATCCTGTGACAAGGCTAAAAGTTGATTTCCATGAAGACTTTTGGAAACCATTTGCATTGAAGTATGTGAACGAAATACGAAAAGTCCACAACAAGGCGATAATATTTATAGAGCCTGCAGTTAATGAATCGCCTCCTCGATGGTCAATAAATGACCCTCATGATCGCATCGTGTACGCCCCTCATTGGTATGATGGTAAAGAGATAATATAAAATTGATAGGTTATACACTGATTCGAAAAGCATTTTCAGCTTTTCTTACTGTTGATTTCATTGGATACAAAAACGGCCGGTATCCCACATTGCTTCACTCTTTTTCATTTGGCCTTCCAGGCATTAAAGGGAACTTTTCAAGACAACTGGCACACATATTAAAAGAAGGTACAGATTTAATAGGTAGAATTTTTTCATCTTATTTAAAAGGTCAACATCCATGCTTAATTGGTGAAATGGGAATCCCTTATGACATGGACCAAAAGAGATCGTTCTTAAGCCATGACTACTCCAATCAAATCAGCGCCCTTGACTCCTGCTTACATGCGATAGAAAATAATTTACTCAATTGTACAATATGGAATTACACATCTGACAATAATAATATGTGGGGAGATCAATGGAATGGAGAGGATCTTTCGATTTACAACAATGAAGTCAGGCTTGAAGAAAATGAATTAAATTCTTCACTAATAACAAAGTTTAAAGGGGGCAGAGCTTTAGAAGCTGCTATCCGGCCATATCCTTTGAAAATCAATGGTATCCCAAAGATTTTGTCCTTTAATTGTCACAATGGAGATTTCATATTTGAATTTACCAGCATGTCTGGCAATGACGCTTTGCCTACGGAAATATTTTTGCCTAAATACCATTATAGAAATCCCGAGGAGGTTAATATTCAAGTGTCCGATGGCATGTTTAAATTAGATTTAGAAGCTCAAAGACTTTCTTATTATCATGATTCAAATGTTCAACGGCACACAGTGAAAATAACAAAAAGGAGAAAAACATTTTCATTTTGCACAATGCTGTAGTTTTAATGTAAAATGAATAAAGTTGCAAGTATTAATACCTTTTTTTCTTCTTACTTTTAACCGTTCAATATCTAATATAGTGAATGTTTTGGGGAATAGAGTCCAATCTAGTAATAAATTATAAAATGTCGAGTCAATTTTCATTTATTAAAAAACTTGCGAAAATAAATCCTGAAAAACTTGATCAAAGCAAGCATCAAAAGAATAATCCTTTGGGGAGTCCACAACGCATGTATTAATCGGGTAAAGAGCTGTTCCGGATGCTCGGAATACTTTAGACTGCAAACTGCAAGAAGGCGACCAGGAAATCGATAAGTACGACATGGGAGGTCTTTTAATGGTTTGCGGCTTACTGTCCACACAGCTTCATTTTGGATTTGATCTTTACCCAAAAATACATCTTTGGCGGTGTTAGTCCACGGTGAAACATCAGGTGAAGGGTCAGGATTGAGGCACGGTTTTTCTGTGACGCTCATGCGGTTGGATAGTTCTTGAACAGTCTCTTGCAACTTTGCATGACTTTCTTCCAGGATTCTGATTTTATTTCGAAGAAATTCATTTTCGTCTTTGAGACTGATATTTTCAAACTCCATCTCTTCCATTTTCCTCTTTTTTCTTTGACGTGACTCTAACGCTGATAGCCGATTTTTCATTTTTCTTTCATTTATTTTTTCTAGAGGGAGTTTGGAGAGTGGATTTGTTCTGTTCATAGTTGTTATTCGGGGCGGCGTTTCCTTTTTGTGCTTTTGGGAGCGGCTTAGCAATGCGTGTCAACAAATGATTGGACATGATTGTCTTTTGTAATTTTCACGGCCTACTTTTATTTCATTTGTATTTGACCATGGATCAATTGTTTTAGGTGACTGCCCGTATTTTCTGGTATCAAATTATCATCACAGTTTCTGAATATTTTGCTAGTTTAGAACTTTAGAATGTAGCCCTAGACTCCTCGAGTTAAAATTATTATGTGATTTTGTTAATGAAGGTGTCCTTTATTAAATCGAAATTTAGTTTTTCTCGAGTCACGTGTGTCGGCAATTCAAGGGTTTTGTAAGAATGTTCTTACCGTTGATTTTCTTATTTCTAAAAATCGCTTCATGTTACAGTATAGCTTACGACTTTGACAAAATCGAAAAATGTGATCCCGAGAGTTTTGTGGAGGAAGATCTTGGCGCCTATGGCTCCAACAATATTTTCTCTATGAGTATAGTTATGTTTAAGAAAACTCGGGAATTGTATTATTTGAAACGGTTTCACAGTACTTCAAAGGATTTATTCCTCGAGAGGGAAGTTCGTGCCTTGGATTTGTTACATTTTTCAAAGTTCTTCCCTAGGCTCAGATGTATTTCTGGAAAAGAATCTAAGGACGCATACTTAATTTACGATGTAGTTGTTGGAATTACATTAATGGATTTTTATAAGATGGATTCTTCATTAGAATTCGACCCTGGAAGGTTCCTTGATATTTTTACGAAAGGTCTGTATGCTCTCGAAGATTTGCGGAAAGTCGGTTTAATTTACACAAATTTAGACGCTAATCAGATTTTTATCGATAAGGATAACAGAATAATTCAGTTCGTTGGTCTATTCAATACGTGGATGGAAGGAGACAACGATGTTTTTGCTTCAGAAATACAGCAACGATTAAACACCATGGGCTCTTCATGTTTTTCCTCGATATATGTTACGTTTGCTACCGCTTTTAGAACTATAGCAGAAAAATCGTTTACAATGCCTGTCAATATTTTAAGGATTTTACAGCCTTGGTCGCAAGGCTCCCATGAGCTGAACTTGGGCTATACAAGAAAATCTGTCATGGCATTCATTAACACCGACGAAATATTTAAATACATAGATACGTCAGCTTCCAAAGAGAATAAACCTTATGCAGATAAATTAAGTGACACCCAAAAAAGATATTTGACATTCCTTTTATCTCAAAGACTAACTAATTCAGACTGGGTTAACATTTATCAAGAAGATTACAGACTTACGCATCAATTGACACCTGAAATGATCATGGCAAAAACTTTGGAAGCTTATGAGCCATCTGAACCGAAGAAGAAAACGCTAAGAGTTCAAAATAAACCGAAATTTAAAGCCGAGAGAAAAAATCGAATTCAAATAAATAAAAATCAAAATTAGTTTATTTTGGTACAGTTGACAGAAAGTCACTTATTGAGGCTTTCATTGATTCAGGCAAACGATTCATTATAGTTTCTATTTGTCTATTAATTTCGTCTTTGTTGGTTTTAGAATAGTTACAAGCTCGATCATTCTTTCTTTATTCAATTTACATGTTACCTTTCTTGACAGTAAATATAAAATAACATTTAAAATATCATTTGTCTTATTCTGTAGTATCATAGTTTTTAATTGATCCCCTTTCATTAAATTGTCCCAATATTGGCGATGAAGTTGAATTTTTGTTGAATTTTGACGATTTTGAAGCCATAGAGGGAAATTGTTACTTTTCAGAAACTTCCTGTAAAGCTCTAACCAATCATTTGAATAACTCGCTTTAAAACTCAGTTGAGGCCCATGCTCAATCAAGGATTTTAAAAAGTCGTCATTGCTAAAAGATTTTATGGTAAAATCATTTTTGTGTGAATTCAATCTAATTAAGAAACTTTTTTCAACTTTACGTTACTTGAGGAATTAAAGTTGAAAAGTAACGATTCAATGGCGCCAGAAACTTTTCAGTTAGTTCATGAAAATGGCGTCGTATCATATTATTGACTTGAGGTTCTTATTTTTGCTATTCTCAATTATTACCGGAAAAGTCTAATCCCGTCGAAACCATTGAATCTATTGATCTCCAAAAATCGACATCCCTTTTCACAAATCTTTTATGTTTTGTCGTTATTCCCTTTAAAAATGATTAATATGAAATACAGGTTGAATGTCCAGAGACGTCATCATACTCAATGCTTGCATGAATCCAGCAGGGCTTTTGGATCTTCCATTAGATGAGTGATTTATTCTTAAAATATTTGGCCAATGCGAGAGAGTTTTTAAAAAGAATGGATTTGTAACCCCAAGAATAAGCCCTGGTAAAATTCTTTGAGAAACAAGGGCATTTAGATCGTTATCCTGAATCGTGAAATATGGTCTGTAATCACCACCGTATGGAATCTCATTTTAATAGTCTTAATTTATTACAGGCTGAATTAAATCTACAAGCGAAATAACTCCTAGACTACAAAATTCAGGTGATGTTGAAAATACAACGATAGGCTCTCCCATCAACATTAATTCCCAGCAAACACATAAATCTTTTAGAATCGTTTTTAAAGACTTAAATAGACCATTTTCTATCAAGCAAGCGTTTAAATAATCAGGGCTTTTGTCCAACATGTTTTTGTAAAATGATGTTTCAATAAAAATCGGTGCGTCGGGTTTTAATATTTCTACTTGCAAAACGTGATTGAGGAAAGGAAGTTCAAAAATAGCACCTCTAGTTGGATTTGGCCTAATTGTAACAAATTGCTTTCCAATACCATGATGATAAATCACGACATGCTGTTTCCAGAATAGACTTGCCATGCTCAAAAAAATGAGGACTTAATATTTTGATAAGACGTAAATTTAGAGAATGAAAGGGAAACACTGATAATAAAACTAACGATTTCTATTCTTCTTCTCTGTAATGGCCTTACTTGTAAAAAGCCTCTCCTAATTGTCAAATCTCTTGTCTGCCTAAAGAATACGTATCCATAAATGTAATCGCCAATTTCTCCAAATTCTTTCAAAAGAAATTCATCATTTTACCCGCAGGGATAAAGCATCTTTTGTTATTTGGTTTCGGCTTTCTGTAACGAAATATAAATGTACAATCTCCAATCAAAAATGAATTAGAATCTGGAAAAGAACTAAAGGATCTACATTTCTACATTCTTAATATCCTACATCGTGTCCTTTTCTTGTTTAGATAAATCTGTGTCAGGGTAAATACAATCAATCGCTCTTTCAAGATATCAGGGTCTTTTACTTGGTCCAATCTCCAAATCAAAATTTACAGACACAAAAGAAATCACCCAGTTTTGTGAAAAAGCACAGCTTAAAGAATCTCTTGATGTTCTTCGTGCTTTAACTAGAGTCTCAGTGTATAGATCCGACGCTCTGTGTATAAGAACCTTTTCTTTAGGTGCAATTGACGCAATATTAGGTGCTGATTGTGAATTTCTCATTCTCCTCCCTTTCATTTTACAATTTTGAAACTCCAGGTGTGGCACAGTAGATAATAATCGCTCAGGAAAATGTCAATTAATTTATTCTGTTTTTTGCTGAAACTTGCTTATCAATGTTTTGTTCCTTGTCCAACCTTTTTTCACCAAGAATTTGCCAAGCTTTGGTGTAATCCAAATTGCAGCCCCGATGCGAAAAGGGAGTATAATCTTGTTCACTAACACAGCAGTAACAATTAAGCCAAGTTTGGCGCCTTGATTAGGTAAATTGATTCCAACGCGCTCAAGCAAAATAGGGACATCGATACCGGCTGCTAATAGCATATAAATTGTCAATACTGACGTCGTAGATATTGTCATATATGAAACAAATCCTAAAATACCGTATTCCTTCATGAATTGTTTCACTCTCGTCATTTTCCCTGCGTTGTTTCCATCAATTTCTTTGACTTTGTCTGCCTCATTGGGACCGATACTGACATTATTTTTAATATTGGACAGATTCTTTTCTTGATTTAATGGATCATTTTTTTCCATGTTTGATGTAAAATGTCTTTGGAAATTAGGCAATAATGGTTTTATGCTAGCTCGATTTTGAATAAAGAAATAATATCGTTTCTGTGCGTTGAAAAAGGAGCGACGCAGAGGATTGTAAGCTAAATTGCAACGAGTGTAAAATTGCATAAGCCATCGATAATTATGATTTACAAAAGTTCTTTATTTCTAATCTAACGGTTAAAAGGTGAATGAGTTTAATCTTCATTGAATATCCTAGCGTTAGGTTTGAGCTCCCTGTCAGCGTATATACTGTCATCCTTTTCAGCCATCCAGGGGTGTTTCCAAATATCTATTATCTTTAAACGCATATTTTCGTCAAACTGAAGCAATTTGTGAATTAAATCTAAAACACCTTTGTAATTGCCGATTTTCATGTTTACCCAATGGTCGATCATTCAAAATGAATGGATACTGAATATCAACTTTTACAATTTGCTTAGTTGTCTGAAATGGACTTTGGCGAAAAACTAATGCGAACAGTAAAATCCCTAAACTCCATACTTCAGCTTCTGGACCACGATATGGTTTGCCTAGAAGGATTTCAGGAGCCGAGTAGTCTGGTGTTCCTCCAAGACCTGTGAAATACTCACTTTCTGATGTAGGGATAGTATTAATGGCCCCAAAATCAATTAATTTGATTTTGTAGTTTTCATCAACAAGAATATTTTCTTCTTTCAAGTCCCGATGTACAAGATCCAAGCTATGAAGGTAACCGATTACTGACACAATTTGCTGAAAAATAAATCTGACTATCCTTTCTGGAAAGAAAGAATGGGCATCAATGCACTCAAATAAGTCACAGGAATTTCTTGTTTTGTGCTTAATGGAAACAGGGACATTGGTTCCATAAAAATCTGGATTTCGGGCATTCTTTGGGACAAAAGTCAATAGGTTGTTCCCAGAGCATTTTGCGTGCCCCAATTTTCGTAAGCCTATATTTTTCCTCATATTCAACTTGCTGTTCGATATGTGCCATTCTGTTCCAAACAATTCGGTTACAAGATATGCATAATCATCATCTTCATAATAGTCCAAAAACGATATAATGTTTGGATGTTTTAATCTATATAAGTAATAAACTTCCAAAGGAACTTTGCCAAGATTATCATCTACTATCCACTGCGAATCGAGTAACTGGTCTTTCATAATAAACTTCACAGCGACTTCAGCATCATCTATAATTCTATTCGCTACAACTACGAATCCGAACGCACCGTCGCCTAATAAGTCACATAGCGTGTATTTCTTCGCAAATTCATCATTTAAGGGTCTAAGGCCTGTGGCATACCCGACATAGTCCTTTCTTCTCTTTATTCTACAATGTTCAACAATGTCGACTTCAGCTAAATCATTTTCACTTTCATTTGAATTGTGCTTGTAGTCGGTATCTTCTAGTTTAAGGTTTTTAACATCATCAGAGACGAATTTCTCTGTCTCTGTGGCAATATCAGTGCTGGCTGTTCCATCTTTTCGAAGAGTATCTTTCTTTTTAAACAACTTTAGAAAGAAATTCCATTTACTCTCTTTTGGCTTTTTGGTCAAAGAAGATGTGCTTGATGATAGGCTTGATCGCAGAAAACTTTGCCGCTTCTGTAATCCTTGTAAATCAATATCAGAACCAGAGCCTGAGAGATTTTCCAGGCTTGTCGATGAGTCCTTGGGGACTTTCGCAGTAAATAATGGCTTGGGATTTGTCAGCAATGGTGGTGTTTTGGGTCTATCCTGTACTGATTTCAAATTCAGTTTCTTTGATTTTGTTGAAGACAATAAATTTTTTGGTCTGTTTAATTTGTGAGTATTTTTTACAATGTCAATGGTGCAAAACCAAACTTTTCTTCATCTTCATTCGCTTCAAGAACGGGTGACAATCCAATTTTCCAAGTTTCTTTGTTCCCCATTAACAACAAATACCGTAACCAAGCAAAATGTTTTCAATTAAGGCAAGAATTTCGGAGGTCATTTAAATGTTAAACGCCGATTTATGCCATGAATTATGTAAACAGTACCTAACATGGAAAAGCCCAAAATTGAAATGTCATGCATAAGATTTGAAGATGATTTATTTATAAAATGATAATGAAATTAACTCCATGTTGATTGTACTCAACCTGAAACATTACAGATTTTCTTGTTAATTGCGCTTGGTTGATCTTCGCTACATTTTCGCTTTTTGCCTGTCAGATTCAGATCTCTGATTGCTCTATATCATCATCGTAAAGGTCAAAAGCACCGACTATTTTGCTGAGCGTTACAATCAAGGAAAGTATTCGTGACAGTGCGCCCATGCCACCTAGCACGTTTACCACTTCAAATAAATATTTTGACTATATGTTATAAACTCCAAGTTAGGTCTCCAACAAACAATTAACCAACAAACACGTAAATCTATATTCTATGATGAAATGCCCGCGCGGCGTAAGGGAAAAAGAGGAGAGGAGAGGGGGGAGGGGAAAGGGAGGGAACGTTGATGATTTCTTGACAAGATTTCATAATTGTCAATTTGATATTTTCTCTAATTAATTTTAACTAAATGGTCGAACTTAAAGGAAATTATAATTGATACGATATCTCTATTGCCTAATTTAATATTTACGGTGGCCAAGCCATCCTTCTATCGGACTGTCATCATGAATTTTATTTCCTTCCGGTTGACTATTCCCAAATCAACTTACTATCTTTGTCAAGTAAGATTTATTCACCGTTCTACACGATTCATTGATAGTTTTCATGTGCAGCTTTACGGTAATTCAGCTCACAAAAGTTAAAATAGGTAATTCAATGGTACAATAATAAAAGACCTTCCTCAAATCACGGATTTCCCCACTGTTAAGCCTCCATTTTTATTGAGCTATCATAGAGATAAATTGCGCGAGGAAGCCTTGAATAAGTTTCAGGATCACAGGAAAGAATATTTTCAAACAAAATTTGGGCCGCTAAAAGTTCATCCCGGTAATTTAAGACGTTCTATTTAATGTAGGCACATTAATGCGGGTTCAGTACAAGTACAGTAAGAACGACCCTGTTCAAGAGTTTGTTGGTGTGTTTCTAGACATAAAAAGAAATAGTTTTGACTCTACTTTCACCCTTAGAGGCAAATATTTCGGCGTATATTGTGAAATGATTTTTCCAATGTATTCGCCATTGGTGACAAAAGTGGAAGTCATTAAGCGTCACTACACAAGACGCTGTAAAATGTTCACTATTAGATGGAAGCCCAAAAACTTTTTTGATTATGATTTGAAAAACATAAAACCAGAAAACACCGAAGAGCAAATCGCTAATTGGTCACTTGATCTTTTGTATCCTAATGGGAAAAGAGTCCGTGAATATCCTGATTTTGTTCACAAAAGCACTGCGATAATCAATGAATTGAAAGCGAGAAAAGAAAGAGGAGAGCTTCCAGAAACATATTTCATTGAAGATTTAAAAATTGATATGGACGCACTCCCAGTTGAAAAAAATCCTCAACTAGAAGAGGGGGATTCTAATAAACCATAATTATTTACGATGACAATTTTTCCCCTAGAATAAATGATAATTTGGAACATTTATTGATTAAACTTAGACGAGATCTCTGGAAAATGAACCGCTAACGGACAAGGGAGTTTTTTCAGCTGTTCTTAACCTTTTTTGAAAAACTATCGATGCAATTCCTCTTTCTCTCATTTCTTTTGAATATACAAGTCTCAAGTAATCACTTTTGTCGAGCCAGCTTGGCATAAAATTAATGATAAAGTCGTCTTTGACCAAATCAAAGTTTATGACTTGAAAGATCGAGTCCAAAGATCTTTCACTGATCAATTTTGAAAACCTGTCTTTAATATTTTCGTACTTGCCGGCTTTTAAATCGGCGATATAAGCGACCTTATTGCAACTTTCAATGTTCAGTTACTTTTAGAAAAGAAAACAAATCAGAAAGGCCCCAATCATTTATATCCTTTTTTGGATCAACAATAACATCCACAATTTTGTGCAGAGTATTAATATTTGCGATACCCTTAGGAATAAATACATTTTCAGCTTTTATAGAAACAACAGACTGCAAATCTTTTGGAAGATTAGATACCAGGCCTTGAAATTTCCTTGGTTCCATTGTAGTCCATGGAATTTTTTCTAACTCTTTACTTGGCAAGCAACTGATATGTCGGGCGATGACAGGCAGTTGCGCTTCATTTATGACGTTGGCAGTTGTCAATTCGTTCTTGAGAAACCTTAGAAATGCAATGTTGGCGCATAATGGGGTGTCGTTTGCAGTTGAAGTTGATCGTTTCAGTTCAGCGACTACTCTAATTATAAAAGTGACTAGTTACCCTTTTTAACTGCCCCTGCAGCCATGGGAGCCAGATTGTATTTAGAAACGCGTGGTGGGTGGCATAGAGCGAACGTTACGACAGTGAAAATGACAAAAAGCTGGAGCATGAGTTTCTTGTTAGTCACGTGCAGAGAATGCGCGTTAGCCACCTTTGTAAAATTTCCATCCACCCTTGCAATTGTTCGCGGTCAAAATTTCAAAATTAGATCTTTTTCACTAATTTCTTATTATGGACATTCAAGTATATTTATTTTAGCACACTAATGTCGCTTTTCATTTTATTGAGAGTTGTAGAACCCGTTATTCCTTCAGTTTTACTCCTAAAGTTGCTGCTGCTTCCTTTTTTTGATTTTCTGGAAACGTTTTTAGTGTAAAGATCCCCAAGAGTTAAGACCAACAAAATCGCATTTTGTGAACAAACCACTAGCGGAGTCATTAATGGAGTTCCTCCATATATTAAAGATACAACAATGATTTCAGCCCAGAATAGAAGTGTTAATACGTTTAAAATGTTGACTGTAGTGACCAGTTTCTTGTACGTAGATTTGTTTGTAGTAGCAATTTGGCGCATATGAGTTATAATGGTGTATGAAAACAGTACACCATTTACAAAGATAGCCAAAAGGACGGGGACTATGGTGGAGAGAGAATATGGCATTGAAAAACGAGCGGGAAGTATTGGAGCATTATATACGTCTCTAGAACCCATAACTATCATAAATAGGACTGTAGCTGCTAAAATAATAATTATAAATTTTGACAGTCGATTTCTTACTGTTGCATTCGTCACCACTGATGTATATTTGAGGGATGAAAGTATTGATAGCAATCCCCCTGTCGTTGATACACCTGTTACAAGTAAATACGCGGCTGTTCTATTCGTCGGAATTTCATCTGGATGCAAGCATAAATTAATTGACGTTGATGAATAGAGCAGAAGAGTTAACGTCGCTAGGGCTGTTAACTTGTGCCGTTGATGCTTGACATCCTCTGAATGGTCTCTATAATATTTTTTAATAGAAAGAATAATATTCAAAGATATTCCAGAGGCAATAATTCCAGCAAGAAAAGGCAATGTAGATGATGACATTGGGTGAATCTTAGTTACCGCAAAACAACGGTATTATTAAGTACAGACAGCACATTTAAGTCTTAAATCATAATGTTTCTTTCATTAATCCGTTTCAATTTACTATACTTCAGTGAGTTTCTTGGGTTCAAGAATTAACGCTACATCGAAGAGTATTATGGAATAAGAAACGATTAACATGGAATGTACCCGACGTCTCAAAATCCCAAAGGAACCAAAAGCACTGCTATTATGAAGTTTACATTCAGAGAATACCATTCGTACACGAACCTATTAATCAGGAAGAGGAGTTGAATCAGTTGATTGGCGAGGCTGGTTTTATTCAGTTGGGAAAAGACATCTTGAAGTTTTCAAATCCAAATTTACTTGATATAATGAATTCCATATTTAACGAATGAACTGTTTAAATCAAGGAATAGCAGTGCCTTTCTGACTCCGAGGAAGATTTATTAATGTAGTACCTCTTAACTCCAAATAAAACATAAAAAACAAAATATGACGATATTTTGTTTTTCAGAGTTTATTATGTTAAAGAGCGCTGGATGCAACTGGCGGATGTGCTGGAACAAGAGGCTGACCAGCCGTAGATTTTCCTCGAACCGAGCTATTATTAACTTTTGTGGGTTTGTTAGACACGCTATTAGTATAAAAGTCGCCCAGAGTCAAAACTATCAATATTGCGTTTTCTGAAAAGACAACCAACGGAGTCATTAAGGGAGTTCCCCCAAATTTCAATGCAACAAAGATAATTAAGGCACAGAATGCAAGATTGAGAACGTTTAATGTGTTGGCGGTAGTGACAAGTTTCAAGTAGGTGGACCTGTTCGGAGTGGCGAATGTGCGAATGTGAGTAATGATTGCATAGGTAAATAAGAAGCTGTTAATGAAGATACCTAAAAGGACAGGAACTATAGTTGACAGGGAGTATGCCATAGAGAACTTTGCAGGAAGTACTGGAGCGTAGTATACATCTCTTGAGCCCATAATGACCATGAAAACGACGGTGATTGCGAGTGTGATTACGATGAATCTTGATAATATTTTTCTTCTTTTTGAATTTTTGACAACAGAGGCGTATTTGAAAGAGGATATCATAGACAAGAGAACACCAGAGGTTGACACACCAATTACAAGTAGATAAGCGGCCGCCCTGTTTGTTGGAATTTGATCTGGATTTAAGCACAAGTGAATTGAAGTTGCAGAATAAAGGATAAGGGTCACTGTGCATAAAGCGGTCATAATATGTCTTTGATGTTTGACGCCTTCTTTGTAGTCTACCTGGTACTTTTTAACGGCAAGTATAGTGTTAAGTGAGATTTGGCTTGTTATTATTCCTGCCAGGTAGGACAATGTAGTGCTGGACATCTACCTTTTCTTGGATACCGTGTAATTACAATGCCAAGGAGACCATTAAATGAAATGGAATGAACAAAAGAATAAAAATCGAATATAAGATGAATAATAATGATAAATGTAATAAAAGAAAGTTTAATAAACTCTTTTCATTGGAGGAACCGACTTGCATTCATTTTCATCCAAAGTTTTCATATTTACAGCGCGGTAGCTGATTGTAGTTTTAAGAGATTTATCATCATGCCAAGAGAGGGTATGTTTCATCCAATTAACGTCATCTCTTTCTTTGAAATCTTCCCTTGCATGAGCACCTCTGCTTTCTTTTCTATCTCTTGCAGAATACATTGTTTGAACAGCGTTTGTCATTAAATTTTGCAGTTCCAAAGTTTCAACGAGATTTGTATTCCAAATCAAACTCTGATCAGCATTTTTGACATCGCTCATTAAAGAGGCAACTTTATCCAACTTTTCAACACCCTCGTCCAAAGTTTCTTGAGTTCTGAAAACAGCTGCGTTGTTTTGCATAACTTTTTGCATTTGTAATCTGATTTGAGAAGTTGGGATTTGGCCATTCATGAATCTAATTTTATCAAAGTTTGAAATTGATTCTTCGCCAGCTGTAGCAGAGAGTTCTTTATGTGGTGTGTTTGGCTTCAATGTTTCTTGAATGTGTAGAGCACACGCACGGCCAAACACAACGATGTCTAATAGAGAATTGGCGCCTAGTCTGTTAGCGCCGTGAACAGAAACACACGCTGCTTCTCCAGCTGCGTATAATCCAGGTACAACAGCATCCTTTCCATCTTTATCAACAGTTAAAACTTCTCCAGTGTATTTTGTTGGGATTCCACCCATGTTATAATGAACAGTTGGAAGAACTGGAATTGGATCTTTTGTGACATCCACCCCTGCAAAGATTGATGCAGTTTCAGAAATCCCTTTTATGATCTTTAAAAAAGATAAATACCTGGCAATCTTTCTTTTAATACTTTTGCGGGTAAATGTGACAACTGAAGATGAATGTGATCTTTTTCAGGGCCACATCCTCTCCCCTGCCTTATTTCAAGTGTCATTGATCTACTAACGACATCCCTTGAAGCCAAATCTTTCGCACTTGGCGCGTATCTTTCCATAAATCTTTCTCCTTTGCCATTCAACAAATAGCCACCTTCACCTCTCGACCCTTTCTTAATTCTCTACTCTAAGTTTACCTTCGGTTATTAAACATCCCGCACCATAAATGCCTGTTGGATGAAACTGAACAAATTCCATATCTTGCAGTGGCAGTCCAGCTCTCGCCACCATCGCATTCCCATCGCCGGTACACGTATGCGCTGATGTACATGAAAAATACGCTCGTCCATACCCACCGGTCGCTAAAACTGTTTTATGCGCTCTGAATCTGTGAAGTGTTCCATCCTCCAAATTGTACGCTAAAATCCCCCTGCATTCACCTAATCATCATTCAGTATTTTCTTTACCGTTTTCCATTAACAAATCAAGCGCAAAATATTCAATGAAAAATGTTGTATTAAATTTCAATGATTGCCCATAGAGTGTATGAAGAATTGAATGACCTGTTCTATCCGCAACCGCAGCACAACGATACGCTTGTCCACCCTTTCCATATTCCAATGATTGGCCTCCAAACGCTCTTTGATACACCTTGCCTTCTCTTGTTCTAGAAAATGGAACTCCATAGTTCTCCAATTCAATCACCGTGTTTGGCGCTTCTCTGCACATATAATGAATCGCATCCTATTATCCCATCAGCATTTAATCTACTTGATCACCAAGCCAATCACTCCCCTTCACAGTATCATACATGTGCCATCTCCAATCATCCTTTCCCATATTCCCCAACGCTGCATTAATCCCTCCCTGTGCTGCAACTGTATGCGAACGCGTAGGAAACAGCTTTGTTACACACGCAACTTGGTAGCCAGCTTCAGCCAATCCAAATGCCGCTCTCAGTCCTTTTTTATGTATGCAGCAAATATTACCTGCTCCACCAGCGCCAACCACAACTGCATCAAATGTGTGGTCAATTACAGTGTAACTCTTAATTCCCATACCCTGTGGATAACATTAATTCATGTTACCTGCTTGGGACCAGAAGTGTGATTTTGATTTGTAATTGTTTGATAAAATGGACGCGAATTGTGGAATAATCGTCGCTGAAGTTGTCTATAAAACATTCACAATTTTACAAGGGTTTTGAAATGATGTAAGAGAGTTTGCAAAACGATGATTTGGGTAATAGATTTATTAAAATTGTTTCAATACGATTTATTAAGTCAAAATTAGATGCTCGATGGTTATCGAGGTGTGAATCATTATCATTATGCGATGTATTCGGCAATTCAACCTAAACATTTTCAATAGTGTACAAATATTATTTTAGTTTTAGATTTTTTATTAATGTCTGGTTGAATCAATTGTCAATGTGATATATTATCAGCTCTGCCACCCAACCCCTGTCCAATATATGACTGTTCAAACAGCGCGAACTGAAGCAGTGCAAGAGATAATATCTCGTCCATCCCGTTCCGTATCATACCCTAAATCTGAGAGTACATCTCAGCCACTTCCATTGAGTGAATTCTTTGGCGAGAATGTGTTTACGATGGCCAAGATGGAAAAGGAGCTCCCAAAGCCTGTGTATGCAGAGTTCAAGAAGCAAATGGAGGGCGGGCGTACCATGACGAAGCAGGTGGCCGATGCTATTGCGCATGCTGTGCGAGTGTGGGCGATGAACAAGGGGGCTACGCATTTTACGCATTGGTTTCAGCCGCAAACTGATTCCACTGCTGAGAAGCATGATTCTTTTTTGACTATTGCTTATAATACTACGTCTAGTGGGTTGGAGGTAAGAGTGGTTTGGGTGAAGGGATAGATTAAAGCGATTGATGCGTTTAGTGGATCGCAGTTGTTGCAAGGAGAGCCGGATGCGTCTAGTTTTCCGAATGGAGGGATGAGAGCAACTTTTGAGGCTAGAGGGTATACAGTGTGGGATACCTCATCACCAATGTTTGTTCAAGAAGGTAAAATGAATTAAGGATGATGAAAGGGCCGCATGGAACCAAAGTGCTTTATATTCCAACTGTGTTTATTTCCTATAATGGAGAAGCGTTGGATGAAAAGACAATTTTGCTTAGATCAACTGAAGCGATTTCCAGTGCGGCTACAAGAATGTTGCATTTGTTGGGAAAGAGTGATGTGAAGAGAGTTTTTACAACGCTTGGAACTGAGCAAGAATTTTTCTTGGTTGATCGAGGGTTGTATGCGTTGCGCCCCGATTTGAAGATTTGTGGAAGAACAATGCTAGGGGTTGGTAATGAAATAGAAATGATGAATAAAAGTTCCACCAAAGCATCAGCAAATGGAAGATCATTATTTTGGAAGAATTCCATCGAGGGTTTTGTCAACAATTTCTGAAGTTGAATTGGAGTTGTGGAAGTTGGGAGTTCCTGTGAAGACACGCCATAATGAAGTCGCTCCAGCGCAGTTTGAAATGGCGCCGATATTTGAAGAAGCAACAAGTAATAAAAATGATGAGAGAAGAAATAGTTGCTGTTGATCATAATTTGTTGACGATGGATGCGTTGCACAGAGTAGCGCATCGTCACAAGTTGAAAGTTTTGTTTCATGAGAAGCCATTTAAGGGAGTGAATGGATCAGGAAAACATTGCAATTGGTCTCTCTGCACTGACAAGGGAGAGAATTTGTTGGATCCAACAGCAACCCCTGAAAACAATTATCAATTTCTTTTATTTCTAGTTGCTACATTGCAAGGGGTTTATAAATTCTCTGGGGTGTTGAGAGCGGGAATTTCATCTGCGTCTAATGAACATCGATTGGGTGCGAATGAAGCTCCGCCTGGAATTATTTCAGCGTTTCTTGGTGCTCAACTTTCTGAAGTTTTGGATTCAATTGAACAAGGAAGAGATTACAGACCACCAGCGCAACACAAAGTTCAAACTGTTAAACTTGGTGGGACTGTTCTTGATTTGAAGATTGCTTCTCTTCCAGCAATCGCTAGAGATTTAACTGATAGAAATAGAACGTCGCCTTTTGCATTCACTGGAAATAAATTTGAGTTTAGAGCTGTCGGTGCTAAACAATCCCCTTCATTCCCTGTGAGTTTATTAAACGCTGCTGTTGCTGATGGTTTAGTTCAAGTTTGTGATGCTTTAGAAAAGAAAAAGGGAAGCAAACAAGTTCCATCAAAGGAAGATATTCTCTCTGTTGTTAAAGATTTTATTGTTGCAACTAAAAATATTAGATTTGAAGGCAATGGGTATTCTGAAGAATGGGTCAAAGAAGCTGAAAAGAGAGGCCTCTTGAACATTCGTTCTGCTCCAGTCGCTTTTGCCCAACTGTTGACGCCTGAAAACAAGAAAATGTTAACAAGAACTGGAGTCTTTACTGAAGATGAATTGGAATCTCGTTATCATGTCTTGATTGAAAAATACACCAAAGATCTTTTAATTGAAGCAAACACTCTCAAATACATGGTTCAAACTAATGTTCTCCCAGCGGTCTTCAAATATCGCCGTGACTTGGCTGATGGTGTCACCGCTCTTGAAGCACTCAAAGAATCTGCCCCTGAAAAGAAAGTCTTGCGCACTCTTTCTGAGTGGATTGAAAAGACTCTCACTGCTCTTGATTCCCTTGATACTCTAGTCAAACAAGTCAATGATTTAAAAGAACCTGAACAACAAGTGGAAAAAGCTTCTGAATTCACTCAAATATTTGACAAGATTCGCTACATTGTTGATCAAATGGAACACTACGTTGAAGATAGTATCTGGCCTTATCCAAAATACTATGAACTCTTGTTTGCTGCTTAAATAAAATTGACCTTTAAATTCCATTTCTCTCTCTTATTTAAATGAAATATCCTTTTAAATTCCATTTTCATTTTATCTTCTTGGTTACCATTCAATATTTATATTTGAAAACATGACAGACGACTCGGAAGAATATTTAAAAGAATCAGTCTTCCCAACTCTGCTTCCCGCCATCGAACAATTATTAAAATCTGTTAAACACACAAACTCTGCTTCCAATCCTTCGCTGCAGCCAGAAGGAACAGATCCTGAAACAACAATTCATCCCATTCATCTATTAGCAGAATATTTAAAAAGAAAAAATGCCAAATAAATATATAAATGATACCAATTAATTTATTACTCTATTTCTCATTCAAAAATCAATACTGACATAAAAGAAAAGATTCAATAGCCTTTGGGCAATCTCATTCGTTTCAGTTTAATAGTGGTATTAAAACATTCAAAAAACTCTATTTCCTCATTGACTTTGGCAACCTTCTGACTATTCAAATCCTCCAGTTCTTGATAAATGTTTTCATGCAATGGCTCTGGTACATTCTTTAAATATATCGCCAGTGAATGGTCATACAAGTTTAAATGATAAAGCTTTTTAAATACTTCAATAGCCTTTTCTGTTGGTAAATTATGTGCTAGATCGGACAAGATTCTTTGTGAAGAATATGATGTCGGGGACATGAAAAGAATATAGTCGTGAATATTACTTAAATTTTCGGGAAAGGGAACTGTAATCTCTTTGTCTGATTTACATACACAGGAACTACAAGTGGCACAACTCATTCCTGCTCAAGCCACATAAAAATTAGCAAGACTCAAATAAATTGGCTTGTATGTTTCACTTATTCATCACAATAAAAGTATGGTCACTCATGATATCAAAGAAACCCATTTACAGTATTATCTTCACTCAATGTGATCATATTATATATTAATCAAAATATTTTAATTGATTGCTAAAATGAATTAATATTTATATGTGAATGAGTTTATTTAAGCAATAAGAACACATGCTCCTCCAGCCTTCTTGATTTTTTCTTCTGCTTTCTTGCTAAAGAAGCGAGACTTGACAATCAATGGAACATCTGGAAGACGACCCTTTCCGAGAACTTTAGCAAAACCAGCCTTGACAGTATCGATAACAACAGCTTGTCCCTTTAATACCACTTAAACTGTTAAAATACCTTTTCCAATTTTCCTGAAAGAGCTTTGTCACGGACATCTTCTGGAACCATGGTCCACATCTTGTCGAGATTGGCAACTGGTCTCCAGTACTTATTTTTGTTCAAGTGGAAATGGCGCATACCGACCTTTCCAAAGTAACCAGGATGGAATCGGTCAAAGTTGATACGGTGATGGTGTTGACCACCAGCTTTACCACGACCACCAGGATGTTTGCGGTGCTTGCCTAGATTTACATGACTAAAATTCACATACCAATACGACCGTGACCGGCAGAGACGTGTCCACGCTTCTTTCTAGTTTTTCTCAAACGGGTGGTCTACAGTGAGATTCGCTCATATTAATATCGGATTTATATTGCTGTTAAACAATGAAACTAAAAGTTTAGGATCACCTACCATTTTTTCTTTGCAGGGGTCTTGGGAATTTTCAAAAAAATATACTGAATTTCGGTTATTGTTTTTTTGATGCGCTTTTTTTCAANCGCTTTTTTCAATTGGGTTTGAATAAATGTAAAATATATATCTATAAAAGAATAATTGTTAAAATGTGGGCTTTAAGTCCACTTTATTACTCTTTAGTAAATGTCCATAATTCAGATGATTGAGTTATGATGATGTGGATAATTGAATAAAAGAGCTTACTTTTGGTTTTATTTTTCTAATGATAATTTTAGAGTTAAAAAGTTCTGGAGAAAAAAATTGTGGCTAATGCGTGAGTTGACAGAATCAGAAACAAGAGTTTTATTTGAAAAGCTATCTAAATAGTAAAATGATATTTTTCATCATATTTTAGTATTGGGAGAAACATAACAGACCTTATTGATAGACCAGATGAGCCGTTTTGTTTCCGTTTACAAAAAGATAGAGTATATTACGTCAGGTATTTAATTGAAAATTCCTTCAATGAAGTGAAAAACTTGCTAAACTTGCATCTAATGTCAGCAGAGATAATCTCTTGTCTCTTGGTGTTTGTATGGGCAAATTTACAAAGTCTGGAAAATTTAATCTACATATCACTGCATTAGATATTTTGGCTCAATATGCACGTGTAATTGAATGTGGTATATTTTGATTAGTTTAAAGTTTGGTTAAAACCAAGTGGTGAAATGTCATATCTATACGGAAATCATGTTTTAAAAGCACACATACAAAAAATGAGTGAAGATTGTCCTCAACATCAGGGTGTCATTATATGCTCTGCTAATGATCAGCCAATGGGATTTGCGGTCTCAGCTAGGGCTGCCGTCGAATGCAAAACTTTGGAACCAACGGCTATTGTTGGCTACCATCAAGCAGATTTGGGAGAATATTTGCGTGGAGAAGAAACTTTGGCATAAATAAATTTTCTTGTTTACGGCAATCATAAACTGGATCCTCGTGTTTTATTTATTATTCAATTAAATTTCTTTTTGCCTTTTTATTGCTCGTATAGTTACTAATTTATTGCCGCTCAATGTATTGTTTCAAGGCATTTTCATAATTCAAAATATCATTTTCGTAATCAATTTTATATTTCTCTATTGTTTCGCTTGATAGCTCAGCGAAAATTTCATCATGCTTCAATCTTCCCATTATATAATGATACAAACTACGTGGCGGGGGCTTTGGTAGATCTTTGCTTGAGATTTCAATAAAATTAGCTTCTTCGGGTGGAAGCTTTACTTGGCTTACAATGCTATTAAATATAGAAGAGGCTTTTTGTGAATTGATCGTATGAGTACAACGCTCTATGTATTCAGCAAATTGTGCTCGGGACTCTTTATTGCGTTCTTGTTTCAGCTTCTTGTACTTTTGTTTCTCAGAGTCCTCTAATATATTCCACTTTTGTATATATTCCTTAAGAGAATGGTTTGGTGCTTTATTGGCTTCAATGAATAACATAATCTGAGGATTCAATACTTTTGGTCGCTTGAAATATTTTCCAAGAAAACTGACAGTGATTTTGTTAACATTGTGTATCTGTCTTTTCTTGTTGTCGGTGCATTTAATGATGTAATTTGCTAAATGATACGGGGACTTTTTAAACATATGGTCGCCGTCTATCGATAACAAATCCCTCAAAGTTGATTTATGGAATTAGGAAATTTTGACCATGGGGGCATTTTTACCTTCCGCCGTTCGTTTTGCATTTAAAGATAATCACCTTAATATTTACCAGTATCCTTTTCTAAAAAGAGTCTACGAACAGCACCAGAAAATTGATGGAATAAGAATATTAACAGCAGGAAAGGCTAAAGACAACCCATTTTCTGCTTTGTACAAAAAAGTTATGAATTATCAGAACCCACGCAAGGAAAATATTGATTCCCAAATCCTTCAGCTCCTAAAAAGACAAAACGCCATAGATTACAAAGGTCATGTTCTAGAGAATCATCGAAATATTCTAAGGAGAACTTGTTTATATTCTGATAGATTTGTATCTGTTTATGACGGCAAAGAAGTTGATTCGCGAATAATTCCATGGTACGAGCGGAAATTGATTTTCAGTGAGCTAAAAGGTGATTTAGTGTACTTAAAAGGTGGCGGCCTAATGATAACACTTGATACAAATATAATAGATAAATTTTGTGATAATATATTTTTTAAAGTAACTTTCCAGGTATCCTTTATTTAGATAAATGTCGTCACAAACAAATGGCCAGAAAACTATCAATGTGATTATAGTGTTAAATTGGATGTAAATTCAGCTCTTAGTGTATAAAGGAATTCAAAGCTGTGTATTTGGTGAGATTTAGTGTTTCATTAAAGGAGCTTCCGTCATTTTTAGTTCAAATTTCACAAACAATTGTGGACATTAAAGATTACCAAGTATTATTATTAAATTAAATCAATTCGAGTTTTATCATTTCCACAAGAAAAGGTTTATTCCTTTGCCAATTTTCACGTCCTCTGTAACCTTCCCTATTCTAGACAAAAATTATCATGCCATTGAATGGAAGTCGATAACAATTGAACTCGATCATGGATTTCAAACAATTTTAGATATTATATCAAATAAGAGTTTTGACTTTGCCAAAGAAGAAGACAAAGCGTTGCATAGTGAGAATGATTTGTCGCGTTTTATTAAAAATTATTGCCCAGGAAATCTTTTAAATGGAGAATTTCAAAACTGTGTTTTGGACAAATGGATCGAATCTTTAAAGCCCCTGCCCTCTGACCTTCTGAATATTGATGCCGACGTCCAGTTCAATGTTGAATTTAGGAATAAATCCAAACCAAAAAAATTAAAAGTTCTACATTTAATAAATAATGATGAAACTCCCCAACCCAAAATAGAACAACTAGAAAAGAGAGTTCCACTTGAGACAAAATCGAAAAAGAGTATATTTTTGAAATTAATAGCCAAAAAAACAAAATAAATAATAAAAATGAGATTATTTTTTTAATTTCTTTTTGCCGAGAATTTCTTCGGCTTTCTTTCTAGGGTCAATGACGACCAATTCTGAAGGATCATCCCTCGCGTCTTTATAACCCAAACTCTTGTCAAATTTCAACTTGTGCGCAAGCCAACCCTCATCTGTTTCTTCTATCTTTTCACCGAAGGAATCTTGGCAGGACTCACGATTTGGAATATTATGCAAAAGGCATTCAACTTTCTTTTGGGATGTTTCATTTATTTGATTTTGCTCGTCTTCTTCTTTTTCCTCGGTGGCCTTTCCAATTTTCCTCTTAAAACGATTCAAAATTGCAAGTTTCTATTCTAAATTCAATTAAAGCTATATACTTCTTTTTCATCTATTTTATTGGATTTTTTCTTAAAATATAAAATATTTTTGGTGTATTCATCGTCGTCTTTGTTCAACGATTCATTTTGTGTTTTTGGTTTGTCAACCTGGGAAAGCTTTTGAATTCCTCGTTTAACTTTTTCAATTTCTTTTTTTATATTTCTAAATTTCAAATCAGCTAAATTATTACAATTTTTGATCATCGTTTTGCTTTGATAAGTTGTCATTCCCAGTAGGAATGTTATCTACGTTTCTCTGAGGAGGCGAAGGATGAATCTCTGTATTGATGGCTTTAATATCTTTCTTTGTGTGATTTAAATCGATTGAAGTTTCGGGGCGAATTTTAGGGTCATTCTTGATAGAATCATGAAGAGATTTCATTTTGACATCTTTTGCAACTATCATCTCTTCTTCTCCAAATGATAATAGGTTTTTGTTTTTCTTTGCCATTGTTTTACGTTTATTTTCACTGGTGGACTTTTCGTTAATAGTCGGTTCCTTTTTTAGTTCTCGAACTTGAATATCATCAAATGGGTGATCAAGAACTTCAACTTTCTGAATAATGGGAGGATATACAGGACGCTCTCCCTCTAGCTCTATTTCACTCATTCTTAATAGGTTGTATATAGAATCGCCAACGATCCTTCCAAACAATGTATTTTTCTTTGTTAATTCCGATGTTTCACCAAGGGTAAAAAAGAACTGTGAGGTATTTTCGTTTTCATTCAAGGAAGCCATCCCCAATAATCCCCTTCGGTTGAACTTTAGTCGTGAATGGAATTCATTTTCAAATGGCCGCCCATAAATACTCTCTCCACCATTTCCTTTCCCTGTAGGATCACCTCCTTGAATAATGAATCCTGGCACAAGGCGATGGAAAATAGTGTTATCATAATACCCTTCCAAGCATAGTTGTACAAAATTTCTACAGGTGGCAGGAGTCTCTTTGCAGAAAAGTTCAATATCAAGCACACCATAATTTGTATGTAATAAGACCTTTCCTGTGGTAGGAGGTTCTATGCCAGACATCAAAAAATAATATCTGAAAATTCGGAATATGTAATGGAAAAGGAATCAAATGTACGAAAGGATTAAAGAATAAATGATGACATATATTTGATTAAATGAGACAAGAATACTTTGATACACGACATCATGTATTACAAACGACCCAAAACTATGAAAATTACTCTTTTTAGTTTAGATTCGTTCCCAAATAAACCGATAAGAGCTTTTGCAAGCCTTGGTTAAATGTGACGCCTGCGTTTGGTATGCTTCTACCAGGGGATTCCATTCACATTTCGTTTGTTGTTACTATTACAAATGAGACTGTTGCTGCGCTGAATAGTCAAACAGACAAGATCGAAGATATCGTTATTCTAAATTTAGAATCCAAGTAATTTGTGTTTGTTTGTTTGCTGCGGAGCCCTATCAGGCAAACATCTAAGAAAGGATGCGCTCCATTAGATATACCGAAAGAAATTTGGCGAATGCTGGACTACATTTATAACTTTCGATTGAAGACTGAAGGGCTATTCACAATTCCTACTGAACAAGGCATTNATATTATTTGCTTTTAAAAGAGAAAAGGGCAAACTTGGTATTTCAGCAATTCCAGGAAGCCCAAATAACTTTCCCGCCAAGTTACAAATTTGACCCTGGCACAGACAATTACGACACATCGTAAAATTTTAATTTTATATTTATTTTTGTGAGAAACGAAGGACTCCTTCGTGGTGTGATCGAATTTTGTGGTGTAAGAATGATGATGTTGAGAACCTATCATATCAATCACATCCAAGTTTGAAAATGAGTGACCATAAACCCGTGAGCGCTTCTTTCAACATCAAAGTAATTTTTAGTTTTTATTTTGAATGATTAAATTAATAGACAAGGAAAAATATGATAAAGTTCATCAGAATGTTATTAGAGCGTTGGACAAGTTTGAAAATGAGTCTCTGCCTGATGCAACTTTGGACAAGAACACTTTGATATACGACAGCGTGTATTACAAAAGACCAAAAACTATGAAAATTACTCTTTCTAATGTTGGACCCGTACGATTATTAATCTTTACATAAAAGGTTATTGTGTCCTTTAGATTCGTTCCCAAATTAAACGATAAGACCTTTTGCAAGCCTTGGTTAAATGTGACGCCTGCATTTGGGATGCTTCTACCAGGGGATTCGATTCCCATTTCGTTTGTTGTTAATATTACAAATGAGACTGTTGCTGCCTTGAATAGTCAAACAGACAAGATTGAAGATATCGTTATTTTAAATTTAGAGAATGGCAAAGACTTCTTTGTGACTGTCTCTGGTGACTTTCAACCAACCTGCTTTGGAATGCCATTATCAACCCTGGTTCATATACATGGGCCAGTCAGGTCAAGGCCAAAGAAAGGAAGCGCCCCATTAGATATACCAAAAGAAATATGGCGAATGGTGGACTACATTTATAACTTTGGATTGAAGACTGAAGGGCTTTTCACAATTCCTGGTGAACAAGGCATGGTAGACTACATTAGAGAATGCTTAGATACAGGAGAGCCATTCAATCTTCCTGTAAAGAACAACATAAAATTTAATTAGAATAAAATAGAGAGCGTTTTATCAATGTGCGAGTGTTTGATTCGATTTCTAGAAACTCTGCCAGACCCTGTTGTTCCACATCAATGGGAAATTCTATGCCTTGAATCTTCTCAGAATTAAACGGCATGCAGATTAGTAAATTTATAGATTTTAACGCACAGATTGTTCAAAAGTTCCCCGTGGAGCATTATAGCACTTTTGTTTATCTAACTTCATTAGCAAGAGAAATTTTGTATCAAGAGAATCAATCCATTAGTGTTAAAGAAATCGCAACCATTTTCGCGTCGGTATTGATAAAACCCCTCTCAGAAGTTNTAGAGAATGCTTAGATACAGGAGAGCCATTCAATCTTCCTGTAAAGAACAACATAAAATTTAATTAGAATAAAATAGAGAGCGTTTTATCAATGTGCGAGTGTTTGATTCGATTTCTAGAAACTCTGCCAGACCCTGTTGTTCCACATCAATGGGAAATTCTATGCCTTGAATCTTCTCAGAATTACACGGCATGCAGATTAGTAAATTTATAGATTTTAACGCACAGATTGTTCAAAAGTTCCCCGTGGAGCATTATAACACTTTTGTTTATCTAACTTCATTAGCAAGAGAAATTTTGTATCAAGAGAATCAATCCATTAGTGTTGAAGAAATCGCAACAATCTTCGCATCGGTATTGATAAGGCCCCTCTCAGATGTTAAATTTATGGAAAAGAAAAAGATTCAATTTATTTTACATTTCCTCTCATTACAACCTCAACCAATAGAATAAAATTGATTAATTTATCTATAATTTTATATCTAATTTGAAATGCTTTTCAAGAACTGGAAATAATGATAGTTGATCCCAAAATGCATGTCATACCAATAGTCTTAAAATTAATAAATGTAGTTTCTTTAGGATTGATTGATTTGATTTTTCTTATTATTATTATTCAATTAATAAAGAAAACTAATTAAAAACTTAGAAAAGAGTTGAGTAGTAACGTATTTTCTATTTATTTTCCGATCCCTTCTTATACCCTGNATTCACAATAAATTTCTTCACACAAAACTGTTTTGACATTAGTTTCAAAAAGCCATAGAAATTGTGATTAAATATAAAATTTAATCGATATGAATTTCATTTTACCCCTTTCTTCTATCGCTACTGACCTTCATCTACCGTTTNCATCTCAAAATCAACAAAGTGCTCTAATAGAAAGGATTAAATCACAAATTTCTTCAACTAATATTTTTCAAAATGTTAAAAAGCATCCTGAAAAGTATCCTTTATTTTCTATTCAAAACAATCTTTTATTCAAAAATAGTTCAATTTATGTACCAGATGACAACGAACTTAAGTTAGATATACTTAATACAAGACATGATAGTTTATTGGGAGGACACTTTGGTTTTCGAAAAACTTATGATTTAGTTAATCGAGATTTTTATTGGCCACAAATGAAGAAATATATTCTGCATTATATTAAATCATGTATTACTTGCAAAATGATTAAAAAGCCTAAACATCTTAAATATGGTCTACTTCAAAATATTCCTCTTTCAAAAAAACCCTGGACTTCTATTTCTTTGGACTTTATCACTGATTTACCTCTAAGTAGTAAAATGGACTCTATTTGTGTAATCGTGGATCGTCTGACAAAAATGGCTCATTTTTTGCCCTGTTCTAAAACAATAACGGCTCATCAAACGGCAGAGTTATACATGAAAAATATTTTTCGAATTCATGGAGTTCCACAATCAATAATCTCTGATCGAGGCCCTCAATTCATCTCTAAATTTTGGAAGCGTTTTTGGGAATTATTGAATTGTAAACCAGCATTATCCACAGCATTTCACCCGGAAACCGATGGTCAGACTGAAAGAACGAATCAGATTCTTGAACAATATTTAAGAGCATATGTTAATTTTGAACAAACAAATTGGTCAGAATTGCTTTATTTTGCAGAATTCACATATAACAATACTGTTCAAGCCTCAACGCAATTAACACCATTTTTTGCTAATTATGGTTTTCATCCATCCATTGATCTTTGCCCGTCATTTGTTTCAACAGTCCCTAAAGCAGAAAACATTATAATGAATTTAAAGAGAGTTAACAAATATTTATTGAATTCAATAAAGAAAAGTCAGGAAGAACAAGCAAAACATGCAAACAATAAGCGTTTATTGAAACTCTACAATATAGGAGACAAAGTATTTTTGAAAACAGACAACATAAAATCCACGCGACCATGTAAGAAATTGGATTTCCCATTCATTGGACCTTTTACTATTGTAGAAAAAATAAATGAAGTTACCTACAAGCTCAAACTTCCACCAGATTATCATATCCACAATGTGTTTTATGTATCTTTATTGGAGCCTTATTATCCCTCAAAACAATTTTTCACAAAGAAAAAATTCCAGGATTACCCTATATTAGTCAATGCTGATAATGAATTACAGCCAGATTATATAGTAGATTCTAAATTTATAAATGAAAAATTACATTACTTAATTCAATGGAAAAATCAACCTCCATCAGAAAGAAGCTGGGAAACACCTGAGACACTCACGAAACATTTGCCTTTAATCGATCAATATCACAAGACGAAACGACAACCAAAAAGAGGGGGTGANCATTTTAACAAATAGTTCACTGCAACAGTAAATCCATCTTGTTCTACTTTATGATACCACAACGATGGCAAGTAAAAGAGATCGCCTTCTTCAACCACAGCAACTAATGGCGGAGGAAGATCTCTTTGTAAATTCTCAGGATCAGCTGTAATCCATGGTAGCGTCATTGGCTGTCCATCGTTTACTTCAGGAATAATTTCCCACTCTCCATTATATTTATATCTCCCCACATTCAATACCTTTTCTTTCTTTTAGTTAAAAATCCTCTACCTTTTAAAAATGGATAATAAGNGATTGAAGCTTAAGAAAACAATATAAATAAATTCACTGAATACAAGACCCTAGTCTTGTTAATTCAGATTATTAACATAACTATTATTCCTCTATATTAATTAGTTGATTAATTCTTACACTTTAACAAGACTAAAACAACATGGATTTACAAGAATATTTTATTGCACAAACTCAAGCATTGAGTCAGATATCTGAGAAACTTATGGCAGCTCCTGGAAAAGTCAATTTAGCTAAGATTAGCGAGCCAGAATATTTCTATGGAAACCCAAAGAAACTTTCAGCCTTTATACGACAATTAAGTTTTGTGTTTGACATAAATGATCAAATGTACAATACGGATAACAAGAAGATTATATATGCAGCTTCATACTGTCGTGGGCCAGTATCCAACTGGTTGGAATCATATTGGTTGATTGATGAAGACCTAAGAACTTATGAAGACTTTGTGTCACAATTGAAAAGACAATTTGGTCTCAGAGAAAACAAAATGGCTATTCAGCAAGAAATAATGGAAATGAAACAAGGACGTAGGTCGGTGAGTGCATTGATTGCTGAATTTCAGAGACTTGCACCATTATCAGGATTTAATGATGAGGCCATACAAGCTTTTGTATTTAAGTCTCTTAATCCAAACATCAAAGAAACTCTTGAATATCACAATGAACCAAAAACTTTGCAAGAATTCTATAATTTACTATTATTAATTGAGGAAAGAAAATTAAGAAATAAAATGTATGCAATGAAATCATTATCAAACGTGAATCAGCCTCAGATGCATGATGAAGAGAATTTTTCAGAACCAATGATGATTGATGCCACATTTAATAAAATATCAAAGTTGACCTCAGAAGGGCGTGAAAAATGTAAAAGGGAAGGTCGATGTTTTCGTTGCAGACAAAGAGGTCATTTAGCAAAAGATTGTTCATTGCAGTCCATAAAGAATAATTTAACTTCTTACCATCTAGTCTTTTCTATTTCTATTTCTATGTTTAATTCTAGTGCTTTATCTACAAATGCGCTTATTGATTCTGGTGCGTCTGCATCCTTCATTGATCGTGCTTTTGTAGAAGCATATAAAATACCAAACTACGCTATGCACAAAAGCGAAACAGTACAAACTGTAGATGGAGAACAGTTGGTGATTACTCATCACTGTAAAGATTTAATTTTCACAATCAATGGTACGAAGCATCAACACACATTTAAAATTATCGAAAGTCCACATTTTAATATTATTTTGGGAATGGATTGGTTGAAGAAAACTAATCCAAATATTAATTGGAAGACTAAAAGCATGGTATTTACTTCTAAAAACATGTCATCTATTTCAAAAGACATGTCATCTATTTCTAAAAATATGATTTCTATTCTTAATACTAGACCATCTATATCTAATAATAGTACATCTATTTCTAATTATAGTTCGTGTATTCCTAATAAAACTGAACCTCATTCAAATTCTATCAAAGCCATGTCCACAAAATCTAATCAAAATCATTCTAAATCTTCTGAACGTTTTAAGACTTCTACAACTTCCATTTTGCGAACAAATTCCTCAAAAGAAACTCTGCTTCCAGAAGACTACAAAGAATATCAAGATGTTTTTAATGAAACCAAGGCTGATGTACTACCAGAACATTCAGAGTTTGATATTGCGATTGAACTTATGCCGAACGCCAAACCACCGTTTGGACCTATCTATAATTTGTCCCAAGATGAATCAAAAGAATTAAAAAAGTACTTAGATGAGAACTTAAAAAAGAAATTTATTGTGGCTAGCAAATCACCTGCAGCATCCCCAATTATGTTCGTAAAGAAAAAAGATGGAAGCTTAAGATTGGTTGTAGATTATAGAAAATTGAATGATATTACAGTTAAAAACAGATATCCAATTCCGCTCATTCAGAATTTACTGGATAATCTAAAAGGAGCTAAAATATTTACAAAAATGGATCTTAAAAGTGCCTATAATCTAATAAGAGTTTCAAAATCAGATCAGTGGAAAACGGCTTTTAGGACCAAATATGGCCAGTTTGAATACCAGGTAATGCCATTTGGACTTTGTAATGCCCCATCAGTTTTTCAAAAAATGATGAATACCATATTTCACGATTTATTGGACTTGTACGTTGTTATTTATTTAGACGATATTTTGATATTTTTCAAATCATTAAAAGATCATAAGATACATGTTAAGACTGTCTTACAAAGATTAAGAGAACATCATTTATTTGCGAAATTACAGAAATGTTTTTTTCATGTGACAGAAGTGGATTTCCTTGGATTTGATATTAATGTTAACGGTGTGTCAATGCATAAGAGTAAAATTGATTGTATAATGAACTGGGGAGAACCAAAGAATTTAAAACAATTACAAAGGTTTTTAGGTGTTACAAATTTCTATCGCAAATTTATTCCTAATTATTCTAAATTAATTATACCTTTAACAAACTTACTAAAGAAGAATGAAAAATATGATTGGAATTGTGATTGCAGTAGTTCTTTTAAAATGTTAAAACAGAAATTTATTGAAATGCCAATTTTAAAATTTCCCGATTTATCTAAGTCTTTTGTGGTACAAACAGATGCTTCAGATTACGCTTTGGGTGGTGTATTGTTACAAAAGGACGAAGAGAATATCCTACATCCAGTTGCCTATCATTCTAGAAAATTTTCAACGGCAGAATTAAACTACGAAATCCACGACAAAGAATTACTAGCCATAAAGGACTGTTTCCAAGTTTGGCGCCATTATTTAGTTGGTGCTCAAGACTGTATTGAAGTACAAACTGATCATAAAAATTTAACATTTTTCATGACCTCAAAAATTTTGAATCGCCGGCAAGCACGATGGGCTATGTTTTTTTCTGATTTCAATTTTCGAATTTCATATATAGCTGGTAAGGAAAATTTCCTAGCAGATGCTTTGAGTAGAGCGCCTAATCTAGAAGAAGAGTATTCACAAGTTCCCAAGGCAGAGCATACTTTATTAAAACCAGCACAAGTTATTGCAAGTCTATTCAGAAAAGTATCCTATCCACATGACNTACTTCAGGAATGATTTGCCACCCTCCATTATATTTATATCTCCTCACATTCAATACCTTTTCTTTCTTTTAGGAAAATATCCTCTACCTTGTAAAAATGGATAATAATTGGGAGGATAAAGTGTAAATATCTTGCATTCTCTAACAACAGCATACAGATTTTCATAATGGTCTTTATGCATGCTTGTCGTAGACTTTTCGTTTCCGATCCACAAATTCACTGCATCTGGTTTTGCATCAAGCGCTTCGCTAGCGAATTCAATGCTCTCAGGAACATCCTTCCTTATCGCAGCAAATACATCTTGACTTAAATTATCATTTTGTGACTGCAAATAATGTATTTGGTCATTGTTTTTCTCAAGATTGAGAATGAAATGACCAAATGACATCTTTTTCTCTTCTGGTAAAACAAAATACTCTCCAACGGCACTGTCTGCATTGCCAAGAGGTGTCACTGCAATTGTAATCTCAGAATCAGATAGCCTTGCAGAAAGATAATCAACTTCCCACTTTTTATAAGCGTCCCATTCTTTTATACCATCTTTTCTTCACACACATCAAAATCACATACTTTTAACAATGAACGGCTGATTTTTGGAAACATAACGAAGAAAAGTAAGAGAATCGATTTTATCTGCATCTACTTCCTCGACATATTTCACTAAAAAATTTAAAGTCTCTCTTTACATGATGTTTCAGTAGCTAAACGACTTTGAGCCTCTTGAATATCCATGCAAGGGGCTAACTTGGAATTCTTATGAACATAATTGTATCAAAATGCACAAATCCTTTTATAAATTTAGGCTACGAAGAATTCCTGTTTCAAAAATCACTCAAAAACATTGCAAATACTTTTCTTCTGTACCGAAATAGAACATGTCTGGTGGTAGGTAGAAACCAAGTAATTAATTATTTAAAAGTTATCAGAATATATGGCAAGAGTGCAACATTAAATTTTGTAAAAAGAATGAAGTGCCAATTTTGAGGAGATATAGTGGAGGAGGAACTGTGTACCATGTAATTCACAAAATATATTAAATAGTATTTCAGGATCTGGGGAACAGTTGCTATTCTTGGATAAGGCCTCGTCAAGACTTTGACAGATCGCATGCATCGAAACTTCTCGCTGATACATTAACAGACGCCTTAAACGTTGATTTCCGTGTAAACTCAAGATTTGATGTTGTTTACAAAGACAAAAAAGTAAAAGAAATGATATATACATACGAAGATTTCAGGGTCCGCTTTTAGAATTACAAACAATTCGTCTTACCATCATGGAACTCTTTTAAGAAATTCAGATTTATCACAGTTAAGATCTTGTTTGAGCGAGAAAACAGTCTTTTTCGATACAAAGGCTATTCATAGCGTCCCATCGCCTTGCATAAATATCAATGAAATAGGGAATTGGGATTTCCGTCATGATGATTTTGTCCAACACGTTATAAAAAAACTAAAAGAGACACAGTCTATCATTTCAGTAAATAACTTTGATATATTTGAATGATAAAATACGTTGACGAACAGGAGATTTTGTCTGATTCAATCCCCTTCAATGATGAACTTCATAGTTGGAAATGGGTGTGGGGTAGAACCCCAGAATTTAAACAGATCATCGAAGTGCGTAACAAGAAAGTATGTTATTTCAAACATTAAAACAGAAACTTATTTTAACAGTGAAACAATGTGAGATAATCGACTGTGCCATGACCGATTTTACAGAATCAGAATGCATTGAACTTAGAAAACTAATAGATAGACGCTATGAAATTTCGTCCCTTGAAGATTTGCTTTTATGTGAAAATGTTAAGAACGAAATTAAGGCCCAAATGCTGTCGTATTAATTGGGGCCATTGTTACTAAATAGAAATAAAATTATATAGTTAATTTTTAGATGAAACTTGAAAGCATTTTTAAGACCGAATTTAGTTTCACGTGTCACTTTTTGGATTCCGGATTTTTCTGGCCATGGTCAAATACATTCTTGTGACAGGAGGCGTAATAAGCGGAATTGGAAAAGGCGTTATTGCATCTTCAACTGGTTTACTCTTAAAATCATATGGTTTGCATGTTACAGCTATTAAGATTGATCCCTATCTTAACATCGATGCTGGAACCCTTTCACCACTAGATCACGGTGAAGTTTTTACTTTGGATGACGGGGGAGAAGTTGACCTTGACTTGGGTATGCATCAATTAATTTAGATGAAAAGGCAATTACGAGAGGTTCTTAGACGTGACTTTGACTAGGGACAACAACATTACCACTGGGAAAATATACAAAGAAGTGATTGAAAAAGAAAGACGAGGTGACTATCTTGGGAAAACCGTGCAGGTGGTTCCACATATAACCGAAGCGATTCAAGATTGGATTCAACGAGTATCCAGAGTTCCAGTTGACGGAACTAATTCAAAACCCGACGTTTGCATTATAGAAGTAATTTATATTTAAAATTTAAGATAGCTCGGTGGTACTGTTGGTGATATCGAGTCTGCACCATTTGTTGAAGCCATGAGGCAATTTCAATTTAGAGTTGGCCATGAAAACTTTTGTTTAATTCATGTATCTCTTGTACCAGTAGTTGGATCTGTTGGAGAACAAAAAACAAAGCCAACACAAAGTGGAGTTAGAGATTTGCGCGGTTTGGGGCTTAGTCCAGATATAGTAAGTTTTATTTCGAAATTTAATGTTAAGATAGCATGTCGCTGTACAAATGAAGTGGACGATGCAGTGAGATCTAAAATTTCAATGTTCTGTCATGTTCCACCAAGTCAGGTACTTTCTGTCCCTGATTGCCCTTCAGTGTATCATATTCCACTTCTCTTGGAATCCCAAAACTTATTAAGCATTCTCGAACAACGCTTGAATCTAAAACGCCCTGTAGAGAATCCTTTTCAAGACTTGTTCCCTAAATGGATTGAAATTGCCAATTCTCTTCCCTTGTTGGAGAGTAAAGTTACCATCGCACTGGTTGGGAAGTATACTCACTTAAAAGATTCTTATATTTCAGTTTCAAAGGCTTTAAATCATGCAGCTGTAGCGGAAAAGTTAAAGTTAGAAATTAAATGGATCGAAGCCTCCGATTTGGAAGAAAACTCAAAAGTAGAAAATCTAAGTGCATACAACGACGCTTGGGAATTACTAAAATCAGTCAAGTATTATTTTGTTGGAGTTTTAAAGGTAGTGGGATTCTGGTGCCTGGTGGCTTTGGAGAGAGAGGAACGGAAGGGAAAATATCAGCTATAAAATATGCAAGAGAAAACAACGTCCCTTATTTAGGAATTTGTTTAGGTCTTCAATTGGCTGTAATTGAATTTGCTCGCCATGTACTAAATTTAAGAGGTAAGAAAATTTCGATAATATAAAAGATGCTCATTCCACTGAATTTGTTCAAGACGCGAAAAACCCAATTGTTATTTTTATGCCCGAAATTTCAAAAACTCATCTTGGCGGTACAATGCGACTGGGGTCGAGACCCACTAAAATTGTATCGGAAAGCAAATCAAGTAAAAATTTCAATTAATTATTGTTAGAAAAACTTTATGGAAACGTTGAATTGATACATGAAAGACATAGACACCGTTTTGAGATAAACCCAAAGTACATTGAAGAGTTGGAAAAACACGGAATGAAGTTTGTAGGCAAAGATGAAAACCACGAAAGAATGGAAATTATTGAATTAGACAATCATCCATTCTTTTTGGCGGCTCAATTTCATCCAGAATATTTGACGAGACCTTTAAAGCCATGTCCATTATTTAAGGGATTTATTCGTGCATCTAAAGGAATACCTCTTGATTAATAAATCAACTTCATTAATTACTCGTTTATACAAAAATTTAGACTTTTATTCAACAATAACAAAGATAACAAAAAACAAACAATAACATACATTCGCTTTACAATAATTTGCATGAAAGCGAAACTAATCTTATCTGGGCTACTGTTTTGCCTTCTTGGATCTTCGTCCTGTCATTTCTTAATATCTCAGAATATAGATGAAAGAATAGTGGGAGGAGAGCCAGTGATCCCGTTTATTTTTCCTTTTGCCGCCTCAATTCAATGTTCGGGTTACCATTTTTGCGGGGGTGCATTAATATCTGACACTATTCTCATATCTGCTGGTCATTGTGTAATTTCATCATGTCCGATATCATCTTTGCGAGTATTTGTCCATAGACATAACATAAACTTACCACCTACTGCAGAAAATTCTACAGTGTTCACAGTTGTGCAAATTTCAAGACATCCAAAGTACAATGGTGTTAACTATGAAAACGATATTTCTGTATGGAAGCTTCGTAAAATTGTCTCATATGACGAGCCTTTGAAATTCGCAATGCTAGATAAAGGTGATCTATCTAGAGAAGGTACCAAGACAATGGCATTGGGCTGGGGATATCAAAAGTTTGGCGTACCTGTATTGTCGTCCACATTATTATTCGTTAATCTCCCAATCGTTAATCCTTCAATCTGTAAGAGGATATACGAAAAGTATTTCTTCATGGGAAAGCAACTTTGTGTAGGCGGAGACGTTGCAAACAAAGACACTTGTCAAGGAGATTCGGGCGGTGGCCTCTTCGTCACAGACAGCTCTGGGAAAATATTTATAGTCGGTATCGTCTCCTGGGGATATGGTATTATTTTCTTATGTTTAATATAGAATGTGGTCGAGTTGGGTATCCCGGTGTCTACACAAAAATTTCAAGTTTCCTTGACTGGATACATGACACGGTTAATTCATTAAATTAGACATAAACATATAAATCTCTTTTCTTCCTTTTTTGTATTTGTAGTTTTCTAATGAATCTTTGAGGCCAGGAATTTTCAGGAAAATATGGACAATACTATAGTCACCGAAGAAGACTCCTCTTTCCAGATAGATTTATACCCACCCGAAAATTTTTCTTTGGTTTGCCCAGGAGTATATAGATCTTCATTCCCAAAGAAAAGACATTTCCCATTCATAAAAAAACTAAAATTGAAGTCAATAGTGTAATATTTTAAGATGTAAGTAAAAGAACTCTTATCCTCGAAGATTATCCTGAAATAAATCTGCAATTCTTGAATGAGAATAATATAAAGTTGTATCAATTCGGAGTTCCAGGAAATAAGGTTAGTCGGTTTTCAATCAATTAAAGGAACCGTTTGTTGATATCCCAGAAAATATCATTGCAAAAGCGCTAACAGTACTTGTTGATTCTAGGAATTTACCGACACTGATACATTGTAATAAAGGAAAAGTAAATCCATTGTGTATATTGGAAAAGCATAGAACAGGATGCTTAGTAGGCTGTCTAAGAAGACTTCAGGGATGGACCTTCACATCAATATTTGATGAATACAGGCGATTTTCAAACCCCAAGGCACGGGCCATGGACCAGCAATTTATTGAATTATTTAACACAGACTTAGTGATATATCATGAAGGCTATACACCCGATTGGCTAATATAGCTAAATAAATGAACACTTATAATATTCAAGAACAAATTTATTCCAATTTTTTGATCTTTCTTGTATTTCTTGAGAGAGCTTGATGAGTGGTTCCCTGATCACGAAAATTATATTATTATTACGTTAATCATGTTATAGTTAACATTGAATACAAAGATGGTCAAGAACGTCAAGGCACCACCAACAAAACTAAGAGTAGCTCTGCGTGGATAAGTTTTGAAACATCTTGGGTAAATTGAGTATGCCTAGAAAAAATATATACTAATTGATAGGTACATGTTCGTATTCAGCCCTCAAACGATCACTGAGAACGTTTTCCTTTGTGACTTCAACAAATTCTGGTTTGCGGATTTTGTTTAACCATCTAGTTACGAAAACTCGATCTTCAATTGGAATTTCTTCTCTTATTTCTTTCAAACGCTCTTTTATCTTGCTTTTCAATTCTTTGGACATTTGATGATTTCGAAATTGCGTAATTTATATCTTTAAATTTCAAAATTGTGTTTTCTTCTTTAATAGATGTAAGCTCAAAGGATCTATGGATTATAGCAAACTTAAAAATACATCTAATTCTAACCTTTAAAAGTATATATATATGTCCATTCACATATTCTTGACCACAGTTGCGACTGCACATCTTGTTGGTGAAGACTGCTTTTAGATTACAAATGTATTGTGTTTGAGCAACATAGTTATCCCTTGATTACCATCATAACCCATGTCTAATGTCGTACCTAGCCCATGGGGGGACACCTGTAGTAAGGTCGGATATCAAACTCCAGATAAGGCTTATACGACACCTTTAACATTCATCAACATGAATATTATAACCATTCTTGATGGATCTCAAAGATGTTACCTGAAAACCGACTACGACCCTCAGGGGGGACACCTGTAGTAAGGTCGGAGATCAAGGTCAACATAAGAATCTTTGGATACCTTTAATAGCAACTAATACAAATATAACAACCATTTGCGGTGGATCTGAGATATAAGTGACAATTGTCGTACCGGGGATTCTCATCCCACTTCAATTGTCACATCAGGAATTCTCATCACTTCTTAGAATAATTATCAAAGAGAGGAGTCATAATTCTCAAAGGATCTCTTAATCCTGACGGATCTCTATTCTGATACTAATTATAGAAAGGATACTATTTATAGAAAGGACCAA
>KE561047.1:15280-73013 GCA_000442015.1 Rozella allomycis CSF55 | reverse complement strand
TATTTGAATATCAAGTCCACAGAATTCTCCATTCAGTCTGGACCAAAGTTATGTGGATTATTATTGCAGTCCTTGCTCTATTAATTGTTTAAAACAGTCACACTTGACAAGACCAAACTAGTTTTCTTAAATGAAAAAGTCAACCCACAAGGTCTTTTTAAGTCTGTTTTACTAGTTTTAAAAGACCTGAGACATTACACTTTTGACTGCTCGTACTACGGATTACTCATGGTTTTCGTCAGCGATTGACACTTTGACTAACATTTGACTGTTTATTCCATATTTTTATTTAGTGGGCATTGAAAATAGTTGGCGGTAAAATTGAAGTTTTGGTCTTGCTTTGTCCAGTTATCCAGGAAAATTGTTTTAAATTTAGTGCTTGTCTTGGAGATTGTTTCACTAGTTTTAAAAGTCCTGAATGTTCCTTTCTCGTTTTATCAAGCGACTCCTAGGTCTAGGTTTCTTATTCCTGTTTAAATTTCTTATCATGTGGTTTTAAATTATGGGTCTTGTTGCTTCACTGTCAGTAACTCAATGACCCTAGACCTTGTATGCCTAACGTCCGCACATTCAACGGCCGTTATGAGGGCGATTTTGATCGTCTTGATACATACAATGGTTGGCAAAGAATCTGCCTCACATTGTTAAAATATTTCTTCATTTTTTGATCACGAGATCTCATGAGCGCCGCACCTCCTTCTTCCCTAGTAATCATTTTTTGTTTACACGACTGCACGAGCGTTGGTTTTGAGCAGCCTGAAAATTGTTATCAATGATTCTTAGGAAATATGCGAATATAGGAACTTTTAATATTCTCTCTTTTTACGTAACTTCAACCTTTTTCCTTTTCGTTCATCCGCATCGTGCACTAAAATCTTTTCCTAGCTGCCAGTTTCTCCTTTTTACATAATCATTATTCATTGACAAAGTTAAATATTGTATGTTGTCAGTATATTTTTTATATATCACCTTTTCTGAGCAAATCAAGGCGATTACCAGATTCCCCGACAAATTTAGTTTGAAGGCCTCATGAATACAATACAAATATTTGATACAAAGTATCAGCAACTAAGCCCCTCAATCCCTCAAATGGAAAAGCCTATTACATTCGTCACAGGAAACAAAAATAAACTTGAAGAAGTTCAAGCTATTCTAGGTTCATCAAACATCATAGCTGCCGCAATAGATCGTAAATTACCTCACTCTCCAACAAAGTGCCCGAATACCAAGGTGATCCAGATTACATTTCAAAACAAAAATGTATATACGCAAAGAAAATAGTAAATATTATTTTGCGTTCGAATTCAAAGGTTAATGGCCCCGTCATCACAGAAGACACTAGTTTATGTTTCAACGCTCTAAATGGTCTTCCTGGGCCGTACATGTAACCAGTTCATAAAACAAATATCAGAAAATGGTTTCTGTCCAGTATTGGAACTCACGGTTAGAATGATTTTATTAGATTATCAGGATTAGAGAAGATGCTGACAGGGTTCCAAGACAAAACAGCCTATGCTTTGTGCACGTTTGCTTACTGCGGAGGCTCCGATGACGAGATTTTGTTGTTCCATGGAAGAACTGATGGGAAAATTGTTGCTCCTAGGGGTCCCTCGAATTTTGGATGGGATCCTTGCTTTATGCCGGATGGTTTCGATTTAACGTATCTTTGATGTTTGTATGAAATAGGTATGCGGAAATGGAAAAGTCATTGAAGAATTCAATTTCACACAGATACAAAGCTGTCCAAAAATTGAAGGAATATCTTCTGTCAATTGAAAAATAAATTAAACTATGTAATATCAAGTCGGTAAAATAATAAAATTTCTATAGTCTATCATTCATATTTGCGTGTGTTTGTAACGGTATTTGTTTCCGACTTGTAGATTTTGACTTTGCCACATTTCAAAAAATGAGTGACGTTGACGAAGGTGACTACGAGTAAGTATTTATTTTTATAAAAATCAGAAATCCATATGAACCAACCTTTGTAAGCAAAAAATCAAGTTTGAGACTAGGACGAGGACGCTCCAATGGAAATGGACCAAAACGACGAACAAGAGGAAAATCAAGAAGAAGAGCCAATGGAAATGAACGATATCCATGTTGACAAACTAGATGTTTTGGAATTAACACGTATAGAGCCTACTATGGGCGATGCCAAACAAATTCCCGCTAAAGACAGAACGACCAGCAGATACATGACAAAGTATGAAAAAGCTAGAGTTTTGGGAACACGCGCTCTGCAAATTAGGTAAAATTAGTTTTTTGTGGTAAAAAGTATGAATGCACCGATTTTGGTAGAGTTGGATGGTGAAACGGATCCCTTGGAAATTGCTAGAAAAGAATTGCGTGAAAAGAAAATTCCTATGATTATTCGCAGATATTTGCCTGGAAATACATATGAAGACTGGCCAGTTCAAGACTTGATCATTGAATAAATTGTAAAATTGTTTAATCAATGATAATTGTATTTATTTTTGCACCATATTTTGCATTTCTCTGAAGACTTTGATTAAATCATTCTTTGAAAATAGCTTGCCGAAATATATTCTAGTTTGTTCTTCATTTCTTTTTAGACATGAGCCAAAGTCTAAATATGCCTTTCTTATCAAGTTCTTATCTATAATTTCTTTATGGGGCAGACACAATGAATCTTTCAAATTATATGCAACATACGCATTTATTACATACTTTCCCAAGTATTCAAAATTTGCGCTGTGCGTCAATACAGATGTTTCAGACGCAATGAATGATTCTTCTTTCAAACGAGTAATATTCGATAATAACCGTAAGCATTGTTCATCATTCTCATGAATAAAAAAGTACGCGAGCAAGGCTTCAACAATGTCTGAGCTTACTTTTTTTGAAGGGGAGCAAACTTGCTTCGGTCTAAATGCTTTGTATATTTCTTTTGAGTATTTAGATGTTTTAAAAGCAAATGATTGATATATAAACTGTCTTATATCTCCATTGACTAAATCAAACATAACACTAAGTTTCAAGTCAGAATAGCAACGTTCTAAATTTACATTGTTAACTATCTTCATTCTTTGGTTTTCTATAAAGTTTTTATCTGCATTTGGATGCAGGTTAATCAATTTCTTCAATACATAGCAATCTAGTAGCGCGTCACCAATATATCGTAGTCGTGCATGGTCAGTAGAAAGAAATTTGAAACAATTTGTAATAGATATACTTTTCCAGTTAAAGAAAATCTCTGAATGAACTTTTACTAAAACCTGGTGGATAGATTCAAAATCCACGCTTCTTAAATGTATGAGCCTTTCGTCAACATATTTAACGCATTCCTGGGGAATCATTAGTTTATTTCTTTTGTTTTTCGCACCCACTTCTAGCTCAATTAGTGCTTGCTCACCTATAATGTTATAACCAAATTTCCTTTGAAAAAACTCGCGATAAGTAAATGTGTTCTCTTTCTTTCCTTCCATCGAGTTAAAGAAATCATCAGGATATGTTTCAGTGCAACGTAAAATTCTGTAGTAGCTTCGAAGTAATTCAGCATACACGTATTCGCTTTTCCTGTTACACAGATGTTCCTTTCTAACAATGCTGGTAATAAAATCCCAGTCTATATGGTCCCTTAAATTTTTTATTGGCGCAAAGAGAAACATACTCGCGTCTATATTTGAATTGATCATATCCTCTCCTGGCGTCAAACCAGTTAACGAAAGAAAGTGAAAGAATTCATGATTGAACTGAAGTAATAGTATTTCTTCTTGATTTGATATATCTATAAGCGAAGTGTTTTTGAAAGTATATGATGACAGTAGAAAAATAGAGTCGTCTGCAAAAACAATCGAAAATTTCATCCTTGCAAGGAGTGACACCAAATTGTATTAAGGTTTAAAAGCATAAAATTTCAAGTGACAATCAATCTAAAAGATTGATTTGGACGATTACTCCAAGCCTCAGAAATGAATATTGAGGAGTTTAGGAAAAGAGGTTATGAAGTAGTTGACTATATTGCTAAATATTACCAAGAATTGGAAAACTTTCCAAGTAAAGGTATATGGCAGTATTAATATACAGCATTATCAAATGTGCAACCCGGTTACTTGTCAGAGCTTTTGCCTTCTGAGGCACCTTCTACTCCAGAAGATTTCGATGTTATTATGAAAGATTTCAATGACAAAATGTATTTCTTATTATTTTTCAACATTAAAGTATTCCAGGAATCACACATTGGCAATCCCCAAACTATTTTGCCTATTTTCCGGCGAATAGTTCGTTCCCGTCAATTTTGGGAGATATGTTAAGTAACATGGTTAATTGCATTGGTTTCAACTGGGTAAATACACATTCCAAAGTTGAACGTTAGATTTGTAGTCCCGCATGCACAGAATTGGAAACTATTGTAATGGATTGGTTAGCGAAAATGATTTCGCTACCAGAAAGATTCCTCTCGGCATCAAATGGGGGCGGAGTTATTCAAGGTACTGCTAGTGAATCAGTCCTGGTGACGTTAATTGCTGCCAGGGAAAAGAAAATACGTATGCACAATTCCTTAAACCCTGATTTACTTGTTCCAAAGTTTGTAGCCTACTGTTCAGATCAAACCCACTCGTCAGTCCAAAAGGCAGCTATCATCCTACGCATAAAGATGCATGTCATTTCCTCAAAAAACTTTTCCATGGATGACTCTTTGTTAGAAGAAACTATTAAAGTAAGTTATTTGAAATTAAATGTTTTTTAGAATGACATTAAAAATGGATTAGTACCCATTTTTGTGTGTTCGACAATTGGTACAACTAGCACAGGTGGAATCGACAAAGTTGAAAAAATTGCGGGAATAGGTATTGAATAAAATTAATGATAAAAGCTAAAAAATATAAGCTATGGCATCATGTCGATGCAGCCTATGCGGGAAGTGCTCTCGTATGTCCCGAGTTTCAATACCTCTTGGAAGGAGTTGAAAATGCTGATTCATTTTCAATGAATTGTCATAAATGGTTACTTACTAATTTTGATTTCAGTCCTTTGTGGTAAAACTCCACTTGTTTAACAAACTTAGGATAGCCGATCGTTCGCAACTAATTAAAGCATTGTCCATAAATCCTGCTTATTTAGAAAACAATGCAACCTCTTCGGGTAAAGTCTGTGTGAATGAGCGAAAAGGTAAAGTGATAGACTACAGAGATTGGCAAATTGGACTCGGAAGAAGATTTCGTTCTTTAAAGTTCTGGTTTGTTGCGAGATGTTACGGAGTATCCGGCCTTCAAACACATATTAGAAAGGTAAACGTTTTGGCATTAATTAGTAGTGCATTGACCTAGCAAAATTGTTCGAACATTTCATTAATGAAGATCCATTGTTCGAAGTCGCCGCTGAGCGAACCTTTAGCCTAGTTTGCTTTAGAGTGAAAAATCTTGGCGACTCGGAGCATAAACTTCTCAATGATAACATAAATTCTTGTGGAGTGTTTTTGACACATACGGTGATAAATAATTTGTACACTTTGCGACTTTGCGTAGGTTCACCATGGACAGAAGAAAACCATATCCATAAAGTGTTTGAAATTATCAAGCAAGAAACCAAAAAAATAAAAAAAGGTCAATAAAGTTATATTATTCATTGATTTCTATTTTCTATAAATAAAACAATTTCGAGGAGCATAAATAGTGAGTTTCGGCAAAGCCACCAAAAAATTTTCTGATGGAAGGAGAAGCCATTAAACACTTGGAAGAATTTGAAAAGATTGAAGATCAACTTACAGCTTTGGATGAAGAACATTTCAAACAAGCCTCCCAACTCGAATTTGATTTTTTCCAAAAGAGACAACCACTTTACGAAAGTCGCCGTGAATTGATCAAAGATATCGAAGACTTTTGGCCAACTGTAATTCAAAATCACCAACTTGGTTTATTATGTAGCCAAGAAGATATGGAAGTCATCTCATACATGAAAGATTTGATCATTGAAAAGAAAAAGATTAACCATCTCAAAGTTTCATTTGTCTTCAACGAAAATCCATTTTTTTCAAATGAAAAGTTGGAAAAGGAATACACCTTTGCTGAAGAAGACTTTGAAGACGCAGAACCAACCGATGTCCAAATTACTGAAATAAATTGGAAAGAAGGACAAAACTTGATTCAAAAATTGTCTGCTTCTGGCTCATCTGGAAAAGAAAAGGAATCTTGCACTCATGGATGTTCTCATGATCATCATGATGATCCTCACTCTTTCTTTGAATGGTTCGAAAGCAAAGAAGCCCATATCGCCAGATTAATTGCCGAAGATATGTATCCAAATGCATTCAACTATTTCGCCGGAAGAATTGATGAGGAAGATGAGGAGTTTGGTGATTTAGAAGTCGAATAAATTTCATTCATTTGTAGTTTTATTTAATGACAGTTTCCTCCACAACATTTCCTTTTTTCAGCGCCATCTCCCTCCCCTTTTTCATGCCTGTCTTCTATTTTGGCCTTACCAACTCCATCCTTAATTTCAACTTGAAGGACATTCTTCAAAAGAAATTCTTTTACTTCCCCTATATCTTTTAATTTCATTGAAAATAAGAATTACTAATTTACCTCTTTAATTATTGTTTCATTGGTCTCATTTTTGTGCTGCTCAAATTGCCTCCTGAAAAAGTCATTCATGCCTAAAATTATTTACTTCTCAGCTTACGATATAGAGTCTGAAAATCGTTTTTAAATACACTTTTTTGAGTTCTCAGCAATGATCGATAAGATGATAATACTGCACTCTTCATTGCCATTAACAAAATTTCGTGAATTCTTTGTACTCGATGCCTTTTTTCAAATTAAATTCGATGATAGTGATTGATAGTGTGATGTAGAATAACGCTCCACAAGTCCTTATATCGCAATTTTTTTCATTTGACTCTTAAAGATTGGAAAAATTCCCAAATTCAAAAATGACTGCCAGGAACAAAAAGGCAATGATAATCGTGTATGGTGATTGTGGAAGATCTCCTAGAATGTGTTATCATGCTAGATCTTTCCTTGAGCATTCCTATTCGGTTGATTTTGTTGCGTTCAATGGTAAGATATTCAAACTCCATTAATAGAGAGTGATGTTCCTCAATATCTATCAGGAAATCCAAACTTTAGATTGATACCAGTGAAAAAGTTTCTATCAGTCACCAACATAACGTTTCCATTTAACTATATTCTGATGCCATTCAAATTAATACTTCAATTCTTGCATCTTTTATTTCTCTTATTTCATTTTACTAATGGCACGTCTTTAATACTAGTTCAAGTAAGTCTTTAGTTTTTTATCAAATAGAATCCTCCATCAATACCCGTATTGCTCGTCTTGGCTTTATTTAAATGTTTTGTGCGAACATTTTTAATTATCGATTGGCATAATACAGGAACATCAATATTAAAGCTCAAATTTGGGAACAATGTGATTGTTAAACTCAGTGACATTTATGAAAGAACCCTATCAAAATTTGCTGATGCTCACTTGACGGTAACGAAAGCGATGAAAAAGTTTCTAGAAAGTGAATATGGCATTAAGTAATTTATTGATTTTTTTGCTATAGAAACCCTATAATAGTGGCTTACGATCGACCGCCAAACCTTTTTAAAGCTCTTAATGAAAATGAAAGAAACGAAACACTTTTCAATTTCTTATCAAAACATAATAATGAGTTATTAAGCTTATTTTTTAATGAAGATAAATATTTGTTGCATGAAAGGCCCTTGCTGATAATAACTAGTACTAGTTGGACGATAGATGAACGATTTGATATTTTATCAAAGTCTTTAGAATTATTGGAACGTCGAATTGACGATTTAAATTCTAATCCAGTGGTTTTTTTGATTACAGGAAAAGGCCCACTGAAATCATATTTCTTGAATCAAGTGAACGCTCTGCATTTAAAACGAGTTCATGTTTTAACTGCATGGCTAAGTTTTGATGAATATCCCAAAGTGATGGCAAGCTGTGACTTAGGCCTTTCTTTGCACGAATCTTCTTCGGGTAAAGATTTGCCCATGAAAGTGCTGGACATGTTTGGATCGGGGCTGCCTACGTGTGCACTAAACTTTGAAGCGTTAAATGAACTGGTAAAACATGATGTAAATGGTCTTGTCTTTCATACCGCTGAGGAATTTGTGGACCAAGTCTGCCATTTCCTAGATACACCTGCAGATTTAAAGAGACTCGCAAAGGGTGCAAAGTCCATATCAGATTGGAAAACTAATTGGGATGAAAATGTATTTTCTTTTATACAAAACGTTCCGAAAATAGCAAACTATCAATAAAATCATTGTCTATATTTCGCCATAACAATTTACTTTCCTTTTTGGATATTTCGTAATGGATAACGACGATGATTTGGATCTCCTTTTAGATGGTATTTACAATATTCTATGTGATATAGAGGCATTAGAAGATTTCAACAAGGAAGTAGAGCCTCCAAAGCTAGAAGTGGACGATTCTATTGGCAATTCACAAGAATTTTTAGATGAGCTTTCAAAAGGAATGGAGAGTCTATTGAAAGATAACAATTTGAATGATGACAATGAAGAATTTTCTAACATGGTTAAAAAGGTCTTTGGAAAGGAATCCAACAAGAATCTTGAAGAAGTCAATATTGAAGATGATTTTCAATCGAAAATAGATACAATGATGGAAAGATTGAAGCAATCACAAGAAGAAGTGAAGAATAGCGCAGGTGACAACAAACTCTTTGGTGAAGATGAGATGCTAAACAATCTATTTGAGAACCTTTTGAATGATAAAGTTGATGATGTAGAGTCATCTGGTCTTTTAGATGGATTATTGGAAAATTTTCTTACAAAGGATGTTCTTTATGAGCCAATGAAAGACTTGGCGTTGCAAGTAAAATGAGTTCATTGCTTAAATTAGTATCCTGAATGGATTGAAAAAAATAAACACAAAATATCAAAAGAAGATCTTTCTAATTATGAAAAGCAATTGGAATGTGTGAATGAAATTGTTGTCGCTTACGAATCAGACCAGCAAAGCAAAGTTATAACACTTCTTCAAAAAATGCAAGAATTCGGAACGTAATTTTTTTACTTTGTTTATTTAGCCCTCCCGAAGAAATGCTGGCTGACATAATGCCTCAACAACCAGGGGAAGCCAATTCAGCACCAAAGTTGGAGAATTGCCCGGTTCAATAATAAAAAAATATTGTTATTTAATGATACGATTTTGAAATTTATTCAATTTCAATTACAATTTCTGCATTGTTGAATTCAGGGACAAACTCTTGAAATTCATCTTTGAAACAGGCCAAAATCTTATTTGCCATTCTATAATAGTCTTTATGGTTCTTGAAGCATGATTGGATTTCTTTTTCTAGCCTTTTGAACAGTCGTGCTTGATTTTCGATTAAATATTGAAATTCTGATTTATTCACCTTTTCGATACTTTTAAAGTAGCTAATTGTCATGATAATAAAGAACTTTAAATTATACAAAACTGATTTAAAATCATCAATTGAATAACCGCCAGGAATACTGTGGAATATCAGGTATGAATGAAAATTCACAATTTTTAGTGAACTTATCATTTTATCATTTGAAAGTTTCTTGTACTCTTCAGGTACCCTTGATAACTCCTTGTCATATTTGTAAAAAGTAAAATAATAGTCAATGATCCAAAATTTTAGTGAATTTGATATTGTAGTCTATAAAATAGTAAAAAGTTTGATACCATTAAAAAGTAATTCTTATTCTCATACGATGGAAGATTAGCAAACTTGGTTCCCGTCATATTAAAAAAGAAATCCATTCGACAAAACATATTCTTCTCGACTCCACAGATAAACGTCTACAGAATGATTCAAATATAAAGAGTTTACAAAATTTAAGAATCTTTGAATCTGATGAAGAAATCCCTCACTAATCAATTCTTCTTCCTGGGTAAATGGGGTGGTAAATTCGTCGTAATGTCTTGATGTAAACTGAGGAAAAGTAGATCCATAGCTTAAAATATTCGCAAGAATCGTTTTATAAAGGTCTTTTTCTATTACTAAATTAGATTTAACAAGTCTTCTTACAAGTATGATACATCAAGTCGTATTCTATGAAATCATTTAAAACTTCAAGTGCCCATTCAGCTTGAATTATCTAATTTAAATTATCTAAATTAGCTACCTTTGATTTATATTCTGTAAATATCTTCTCTAAAATATTCCAAATACCGCCAGAATCTTTCTTTAGTGGCTTCATTGATATCAGCTTGTAAGTTTGCAATGACTTTTTTAAAACAACATACGCTTGTGTTGCAATGTTAATATCTTCTGTATTCCATAGCAATTGACTCCAAATTTGAAAAATTGTGTCCCTTTGAATAAACACTTTCGTTATTACTTTGGTGGCACACTTTTGGGATCCAACATGGCGTCAAATAAATCTAGAGCTTTTAAATAACATTTTTCTTCCATGTGAGACTCGAACAAAAATGTAAACCGGTGATCTGTTTCTTTTAGTTTCTTAAACTCAAAGTTTTGAAAAGGCAACAAAAAATCTTGGACATCACACCTGGCACATTTTTTCAAAGTGTCTTGTTTTGAAGGGACTGTCATAATATGAACTGGCTGTTCGTACCCTTGTGACTGGCGATAGTCAAACATGATAAAATAGAATAAATAAAAAGAATAAAAAGTGTCTATATGTTTATTTAATTTAATATCTTTTTGAAAAAGTCTTCGTCTTTCAATGCAAACTTTAATTCTGATTCTTGAATATTCAATCTCATTTTATGAGAAACTTCAATGTTTCCAGTTTCAGCAGTTATGAAATTCATGTGCTGTAGACTTGAGGCAATGATGGAAAGATCTGAAAAATGTGGAGGGTCGATGCTATGCATTCTGCACACGGTTGCATAATGAGTAATTATCTATAATGAAAATAAATTAAAATTACTTGATTTAGTGGAATCTCTTGAATTCCAAGAGACTTTGATTTTGACAAGATCGACACGAGAAACATTTTTTGATGAAAGGAGGCGTGCTGAATTGTTTGAACGGCAAATGAAGAATACATTTCTTTAATAATCTTGTCCATCAATAAAATATCAACTTGAGCGATTCCATTCTGTTCTGCAACTTCTACAGCTCTTCTGGAAATATCAAGTGCTCTTCGTGCATCACCACTGACAGCTGAAACTTTTCTTGCACAAAGTTGAATTGCATCGTCTGAAAGTATATTTGTCTCACCAAGACGAGATTTAATGATTTCCATTAGTTGAAAGTGTGAATAAGGCTGAAAATTTACTCTTTTCATTCCCATTCTGCTAGAAATTCTATTTTTTAACATTCTTTCAGGTAAATCAATGGTGTTTGCGATTGCGATAACGATGAGAGAAGATTTTGGACAGTTTGGCCAATCAAAGAAATTGTAAATAACAGTTTGTTTTTGCGTAACGAGAATGTCCAGCTCGTCAAGCAAAACAACACAGCAATCCTTTTTATTTGGTTTTTTGAAATGTTTTTCTAATTTGTCTAAAGCTTGGCTCGATGAAATTGTTTCTTCGCCAATCATTTCCCACAACTTTGAATACGCTTGGGAAGGCTCCGTCAACTTCATTCCATTGATTTCAGAAAACTTGAAGCTCCTCAACTAGATTGATTTTCTTTAAATAGATTTACTTGACCAGAATTTGAAAGTTCTTCAAGCTGGCGAATCACTTCTTTCACTACGGCCGTTTTGCCTTGTCCAGGAACACCACCAATGTAAATGCAACATCCCTGGTTCTCTTCAATTGAATTATAAATCGATGAAAATAAATCAGTATATTCGTTTTCTCTGCATGGAAGTGATCTGGGGACTTTGGAAACATGCAAAGCTTCCCGCGCTTTTTCAAAATTGGTCCCAGCCTCTTTCCTCTCAACTTCAGATTCATTCAAAATTGGCATTTTCATTAATTTTTTTCTATTCTTTTGTGTATTTTGTGTAATCTTTCTCTTTTTTGTTGGTGTTTTCAAAACAACTTGCATTTCTTCCTCACTACTGCTTTCATCCTCAACTTGTTCGTCTTCTGATTCAATTGATGACGCCGTAAGATATTCATCTTCACTCTTCACTTCTTCTTCTTCTTCTGAATCTTCTTTAAATAATAAAGTTTTAGTCAATGTCTTTTTCTTCCCGTCATAATCGAACTCTACGAAAACTGTATCTGCCCTTTTTCTTTTCATGCACGTGGGCGTTAAATTGATATGGCCCGCCAAATTTTCAATTTTGATTTGAATTGTTTGATCTATTCTCAAGAATCTCTCACCCTAGTCATTCAACATTAAACTTCTTACAATCCTCGGCTTCTTTAATCTGCATTGTTGATCAAGATCAGCATTTTCAACCAAGGGATTAACTAAGAGGATTGGTTTCTTATTCGTGTCTTGCTTACAAATGTTGATAACGCCAAACATATTTGTTTCTTCATATGTGAACGATATAGCTTGTCCTGTAGAAAATTGTCTCTCATCATAAGAAAAGGATTGGCGATTCTTATCAGCTTCTATCCACTTGAAACCACTCTCGGGTGCTGAAGAACGAGTTATTCTGCGATTACTGACCATACAATTTTGGCGCCCAAACTGAGCCACCTTGCTCAACTCAAAATTATTAAGAAACTGTTTCTTGACTGTAAATGATAATTTATTTATTAGGGGCAACAAATTTAATTTTACAGCTATGTCTTAATTTGCTCTTAGCCATGTTTGACTGAAAGAATTTAATTCTATGAAAAGTAAAGTCATGTTTTCTCAAGGAAAATAGAGCAATAATGAAATTCGATAATCGATTTATTACCTTAAAAGGGGATTATTAGAATCACATCCTGGAACAATAATAATTTCGATAAAAAAGTGCGACTCATTCAGTATTCTATTTATAGGTAATGACTATTTATTTCAATCTAAATTTTGTACTCCAATCTATAAATAATTTTAAGATGTAATTTTAGTAATTACGACGGTTTTTCCTCAAGCCACACAGAAAAAATGTTGCTCTCTAGCATCTTAACTGTTGCGTTGACTCTTTATAGTACAAATGTCATCTCTATGTTAGCAAGCCCTGTCGACGATTCTAATAGTCAAAACGGCATAAATCTTGCTGCAGGTGTTGCTCGTTCCGCTCACGACTTTGATGATAATTCTTCTGATCATTCTAGCGATAGCTGGACGTATGAACGCATTACTGCTCCTCCGGTTGGTGCTATTGTTGCTCCTGCTCCTCCCGTTGATCGATTTCCTGTCGCTGATAAAGATGAAACTGGGGGCCAAGATGATCACACATCGGCCGCTGCTCATGATGACGATAATGATTCTCTCCCGAATTCTCCAAATCCTCTTGAATTGGCTCAAGTTGATGATGGTGGAAGCTTTAATCCAAGCCTTGAAAATAATGAAAATCGTCGTGATGAGTTGCCACCACCTGCTTCTGCTCCTGCTGCTGTTGCTGGTAAATCTGGAGGCCAAGATGATCATTCAACTATTAAGAAAGGAATAGCAGCAGTCTCGTTTTTAGGAGTTGTTGGTTATCTATTTGGCGGTATTCCTGAACTTGTCAAACAGGGACTTGTTAATCTTTCCAATGGTGAATCTCATGTCGCAACAACAGCTGCAAGCACAATAGTGCCAAATGTTAAAACGGTTACAAGCCCAGGTGTGACAACAGCAAACTCTGCTTACACTTCAGAAACGACTGTTGATGCTGTGATGTCTACCAAGCCTGTAGAATTGCCAAAGGTAAGTAGCATTGTTGTCACCGGAGATTCTACTTGTCACGTTACTACCGAAGGTTCTACTTGTCCCGGCACGCCTTCAACTACAGTAACGACAACTGCGGATGCGTTACCAACAAATAATGAAATTGCTGCGGATGCATTACCAACTAAAACTGAAATTAAAAAAAAACTCGAGAATATGGAAGATGCTGATATAGAAGATATTAAAAAGAAAGTAGATGAAGCGCTCGGTGAAAAGGATTCAAATGGTAATGGCGTGAACTTTGCAGAGCCATCTCCTCATGCCAGTTTTACTGTCAAAGTCAAAGATGAAATTCGTGTGGAAGATCTTAAGGAAGCAGCATCTGAAGCAACACCTGATCAGCAAATCAAGGCTTGGTCAATTACTCAGTATTTAAACTTTATAGGGTTCATTTCTGTTAAAGAAAGGTAACAATTTAAGATATCAATTAAATTAGTGTGGGTGTTTTTCTTGTTATTTTGTATTACTCTGTTCGTGGAATGATTCCTTATAGTTTTTCTGTTTCAGCGATTCTCAAGAGTGTCAAGAATGTCAAAAGCCTCAAGTCCAAGACTGTGAAAAAGCCAGTAGTAGAACCATTGCCTAAAGAAAAGGAAACATCAACTAATGCAAAAGAATCATTATCTAATAACACTGTAGTAGATGTTGAACATATTAAGAAGAGCATTGATCAAGTTAAGGTTAAAGAGGTTGAAAAAGAGAATATAGTACAAGAACAAAATGAAAATGAAATTGTTCCTCCAAATGTTTCTGTCAAGGATACTGAAGATTTTGCGCAAGTCCCACAAGACTCAGTGGCAAAGAAAGAAATCGCAAACAAATCCACCGTTCAAATGGATGATAATAATGCTGATGACAATAACAATGGTGACTCCAATGCCACAGTTGTTGTTGGAGGAATCGTGGCCGGACTTGGTGTACTAGGAATCGCTTCATTTGCAGCTTATAAAAAGCATAAACAGTCAATTTAAGTCAATAAACTTTATTTAATCCATCATCATTTTCTAAAAGTGTTTGATATTGTATTGGGTAATCTTTGTTAAGTAAACAAATAAATGTCTGAATCTGTAAAAGTAGCAGTCCGTTGTAGACCATTTAACGAGAGAGAAAAACGCCAAAATGAAATCAAAATATTAGACATTGATGCATCATCATGTGCGGTCACGATAAAGAATCCAAAGAAACAACAAGAAACTCCGAAAACATTTACATACGATTACGTGTATGACGATAACAGCAAACAAGTAACATATATCAAAGTAATCTAATTAAAGATTGATGTATACAACATGACTGCCAGGCCAATTGTTGATGCAGTTTTGGAAGGATACAACGGGACTATATTTGCCTAGTAAGCAACTATATTAAGCAACAAAGTGGGCAGACTGGAACAGGAAAAAGTTTTTCCATGGAAGGAGTGCGTGATGTTCCTGAATTGCGCGGAATCATACCAAACTCGTTTTCCCAAATATTCTCGCATATAAATGCCTCGCCGAATAAGCAATTTCTTGTCCGCGCTTCATATTTAGAAATATACAACGAGGAAGTGAGGGATTTATTGAGCAAAACACCTAAAGGGTTGGAACTAAAAGAACATCCTGAAACTGGTGTGTATGTGAAAGACTTATCTAATTTTGTTGTCAAGAGTATTCAAGAGATGGAACAATTGATAAATGTTGGTCAAAAGAATAGAATAGTTGGTGCAACGAACATGAATGACCATTTGTCACGATCACATAATCTCCACCATAACAGTTGAGTCTTCTGAAACTGCCGTTAATGGGGATACTTTGATTAAAGCTGGAATGCTACATTTGGTTGATTTGGCAGGTAGCGACAGACAATCAAAAACTGGGGCAGCTACATCAAAAGCAGTAAATTCACCACTCCAGCAGCGATTGTAAAATCGGGACGTTTCTTATCATCAGGAAATAATCTAGAAGGTTCCAAATCAACTCTAGCGCCAACATCACGTCCTGCGGCAGCGGACACACGCACAATGTCATTGTGTCTTTCGACACGTTTAGCTGAGGCACAAACGATATCAGGATCGCCTATGGGTAAGTCCTAAACGCAAACGAAGAGCAGCCGAAAAAACTTTGGATTCAATAGCAAGACCCAAACTTTTAATAGGTACCACATTCAAAAAAGCACAAGAGTAGTTAATGGAAACTGAGTGGAGGCGGGCCTTTTCACGATCATTTAAAGACGTCGACATGAGACTCTTCTTACTGGATGTATGAATACACTGAGTTAGAAAATGCTGCGGTTTCGGGACTTCTGACAAAACATCATAATCAAAAGGCTCTCCACTCTCAGTAACAATAGCTAAAAAGGACTCTTGCGAACAAAGCTTTGCAGTCTGGACAATTGAGGCAATAAAGANTTAATGGAAACTGAGTGGAGGCGGGCCTTTTCACGATCATTTAAAGACGTCGACATGAGACTCTTCTTACTGGATGTATGAATACACTGAGTTAGAAAATGCTGCGGTTTCGGGACTTCTGACAAAACATCATAATCAAAAGGCTCTCCACTCTCAGTAACAATAGCTAAAAAGGACTCTTGCGAACAAAGCTTTGCAGTCTGGACAATTGAGGCAATAAAGACTGGGTTGGCACATGTCACTGCCGACAAGATACCCAAACCACCTTCTTTGATTGGCAACGAGGCCTGCAGCCAAGCTCTGTCTAACAAAACACCTCCACCAATAATTTCCAAAGTGTTTCTTAGGAGACCGTCAAAACGTTCATACCCAGAAAGGACAGTTGAGGGATTCCGAGTACGCATAAAGTAGGAGATTTTCGGCAGCCCGATGCATGAACGCAACAGCAAAAGTTGTATCTGACTGCTTTCGAGAAGCTGCAACTGCTTCAAAATTTCTTTGACTTGATCAATGCGTTTGTGAAGAATATCCAGAGCAAGTCTTCCGTCTCCTAAAGCTCCACCTAGCAAAGTCACACCAAGATCATTAGCTCTAATGATATCCTGCGGAAAATAATCCCATTCAGAGCTTCGAGTTGGCCAATAAATTTCACACTTTGAGAAAGATGTAGAATCAAATTTTGATCTCTTTTGCTTTTTAAATGATGCAAGGGTATTTTCACATTCTTTTAATGAATGTAAACGATTGAATAATAGCAGTCAAGTGGGACTCTTCATCCAATTCATCGACATCGATTTCTTTGTAATCTTTGGAATCTTCCAATTCCTTGAAATTTATTTCCTGGAATGCAGAATGTTTAATAGAATCAACCCTGAATGGATGGGCATTTTAGATTTAACTTAATCTTTAAATTCCTTGTGAGTATTTGAAAAAGTCTTTTTGAATTTTATAAATTTGTCAATTGGAATTTCGTCGATGATTTGCAATGTATTTTCATAAGTATTTTGAATGATTGTTTTTCTTTTTCGAGCCATGTCTTTAAGGAATTCACTATTCTATTAGAAAACAACAAAGATTCAACAACATACATTTTATTTCCACTTTCACTTACATTGTCCGCTTCACATGAGCCTTCGCCGTTAGAAAATAGATGAGAAATTGAAATTGTTGGAATAATAGAATTTTCATTTGTAGATTCTAGAATATATAGATCAGATTTCAATTCAAGTACATTTCGTACCCAGATTATGAAATTGTTTATTAATAAATCTTTTATTCAATATATACCGCATCACTTTTTNTAGTCTAAGATACGCGAATAGGGCAAAGAGCATAAAGAACAAACCCAACATTAATGAGGATCCTAAAGATGCATTTTTAAGAGAATATCAAGAAGAAATTCAAAAAATAGAAAATGATGATTGAAGAAAAGAAAGCAAAGGGGATAAAATATTGAATGTAAATGAAGCAAGCCTAGATGTAATNAATCATACACAGAGTGGTGTTTCTATTAATCCATCTATTTCTATTAATCAACACAATATTTTGAGTGATGAGGGAGGTGAAAATATTGAAAATAGTATGTGAAAAGTCTTGAGCGAGCCTGATAGGGAGGGATGCAATAGGATACTAGAAGAACAGCATCAATATAATAATGTAAACAATGAAACAAATATTGAGGGCGATGTAAATGAGTCGGTATTTAATATTGATGAACTAACTTACTATTCTTGCAAACATCAGATCTATGGCACTGGGTAAGGCAGCTGGGGCGGTTGGTCTAATGGCCGAAGTCTACTACTATGGTGGTGAACCAGTTGCTAAAGCTCTTCATTTTCTATTTTCATGTATTTCAAATACTAAGTGTATCCCGGCAGAATGGAAACAGGCATTAATCGTTTCCACTTATAAAAAGAAAGGATCCGACAAGGAAATCAAGAATTATAGACCAATAGCACTCACATGCGTCTCGCGTCGTCTCTATGAGCGATGACTGCTACCTTTATTGCACCTTGCCGTAACCCTTCCAAGGCGGGTTCAGACCGAATAGATCTACTATGCATTCTATATTTAGCTTGAGTGAAATAATTCGAAACAATGGCTCTATTATAAAAATCTTTTTGGACTTCAAAGCTGCTTATGACCTTGTAGATAGAAGACTTTTATGGAAACGACTCAAAGTCAAATTCCAAATTCCAAATGCAGTAATTGAAATACTTAAGGCCGTGTTTGACTATATTTCATCAAAATTAGTTTATAAATAGAAAAATGTCGCATCCGTTAGAGAACAAAAGGGGCCTTTTACAAGGCTCTTCATTAAATCCAATTCTATTTAATTTCTTTATCAATGAGCTTATTGAAGAACTAATGAAAGAAGATACTCCAAAGCTCAATACCGGAGGCTATGGAACTAACTGTCTGTTCTTTGCCGATGATGGAAATATTCATTGTAAAAATGTTCAAGATGCAATTACTTTGTTGAAAATTTGTGAGGAATGGAGCTTGCGCGTAGGAATGAGATTTGCTCCTGACAAGTGTGTTTTGTTTATATCTTTCGTAACAAAGTAAATCTAAAATTATACAATGAACCCCCGTCCCGCATAGATACTGCTGACTATTTAGGAATGCCATTCAATGCCTTCGGAATCGACTGGATGTCTCTTGTAAAGGCAAGGTCTGAGAAAGCTAAGAGAACTGCATGTATGTTAAGTACGTGTGGATTTAATGGATCCGACTGGCCAATATCTGCAAGTGTAAATGTCTATAAAACTTTTATGCGCCCACAACTATAATACGGTCTGAGTTTAAGTATGATCCCGATAGCTGCACGTTATGTGTTACAAAAAGCCCAAAATGTTATTCTTAGAAGGATAGTCTACGGATAAAAGCACTCCACAATTTATTACTCATCGAATTCATTAAGGCTAGGAACGCAACTATCTCTATCAGGTTCGCAGAAAAATTGCATAATTCTACAAACAAGACAAGTCCAGATGTCAGATTGTGGTGGAGTGGCTTATCAGATCGAAACAAAACTTCCTTGATTGAACCCATAGTAAGTCAGAATCTATTATGGCCGGGGGCTAAAAAGTTAAATCATGTATTCAATACTCTCAAACGCGAACCATCTTGTATCACGCAAATGTACTGTAAAGACAGACTCAAGGCCAAACATATTGATTCTATTGAACCTTTCTATCCTTCAACTATATCCGAATCCATTGAGACAAAAGCAAGTGAGGGCCATCATCATTTGTTAAGACCAAATATATACGTTGACCCTAAAATGAGACAGACTATCCTTCGTTGGTGTTGTGGCAATATTGCTCGTCATCAATCTTGTAAACAATGTAATCAAATGCTATCGCGTGAACATGTTGTATCTTGCCCTGGTGCTTATTCGTATCTCAAAGAATTCTATCCGCACGTGACCAATCTTTCTTCGGACAGGGGTTTATGTGCAATTGATCAATTTTGAATGAAAATAGAAAAACTGCGCCTCCAAATTTTTATATTGAAATTAATCATGCAGTAAGTCTAATATATGAAAAATGTTTAGGTTATCGTAGGAGAGACAATGGCACATGGGAAAATACTTCAACTCAAAATAAAAATGAAATGAATGCCTCGCAATCAAACGGAAATTCAAGCCACCGAAATGCAAACAAGATAATTCTTCTGGTACCAATCACAACGAAAATCCGGCTCGATCGGTCCGTCCCCTCCCTCAGTCTGCTGCAATAACTGCACGTCATCGTCGAATCGCACTTCAAAGAAATCGTCTCATCGGTCGCCCGCGCAAAGGAATCGGATGAAAGGTTTGCGACATCCTGTTGCAAATAATACGAAAGAACATGCTAAAACGAACATCGAAAAATGCTTAATTAAATATAAAACTTTGTTATCGTTATGCAAGCTACAAAATGCAACAACATCAGATACATTCTGTATACAAAAGAAAAATGAAACAAATAACAAATTTAAAACGATGAATAATTTATTGTGGTTTAACAATCGAATATATATTCCCAAGTTGTGTCGAAATGATATTCTATTTCAATTTCACAATCATCCATTATCAGGACATCCAGGAGTACAGACNTTTCACAATTATCCATTATCAGGCCATCCAGGAGTACAGAAGACATATAATCAAATTGCAAAAAAGTATTGGTGGCCACATATGTTTAAAGATATTCAACAATATATAATAGAATGCAAATCTTGTCTAACTGAGAAAAGTGACAAACATAAACCATATGGATTGTTACAACCGCTAGAAATACCTTACAAGCCCTGGGAATCTATATCTATGGATTTTATCATTGATTTACCTGATTCAGAANAATGATTCATCTATTTCCAGTAACAAAAGAATGCAAAACAGACGAAGTCGTTAAATTATTGATTAATGGTATCATTAAATTTCATGGAATACCAAAAAACATTGTTAGTGACAGAGGCAGTCAATTCACATCAGAATTATGGTTTACCACGNCGCCGAGTAAGCGATTTTTTGTCTTGTCCGTGCTTCATATTTAGAAATATACAACGAGGAAGTCAGTGATTTATTGAGCAAAACACCTAAAGCGTTGGAACTAAAAAATATCCTAAAACCGGTGTGTATGTGAAAGATTATCTAATTTTGTTGTAAAGAGTATTCAAAAAATGTAACAATCGATANCTTATAGTCTAAAAATATCTTTCTACTTAGAATATTTCTCAAAAATCACAGTTCTCGTGAACATGTAAACTCATAGTATTGATACACTGTGTGTCTGATATTATAAATNCCGAATAAGCAATTTCTTGTCCGCGCTTCATATTTAGAAATATACAACGAGGAAGTGAGGGATTTATTGAGCAAAACACCTAAAGGGTTGGAACTAAAAGAACATCCTGAAACTGGTGTGTATGTGAAAGATTTATCTAATTTTGTTGTCAAGAGTATTCAAGAGATGGAACAATTGATGAATGTTGGTCAAAAGAATAGAATAGTTGGTGCAACGAACATGAATGAGCATTCGTCGCGATCACACTCCATTTTCACCATAACAGTTGAGTGNAATGGGACTATATTTGCCTAGTAAGCAAAGACTGGAACAGGAAAATTTTTACCATGGAAGGAGTGCGTGATCTTCATTGTTCCTGAATTGGGCGGAATAATACCAAACTCGTTTTCTCAGATATTCTCGAATATAAATGACTCGCTGTGTAAGCGATTTCTTGTCCGTGCTTCATACTTAGGAATATACAACGAGAAAGNGCGCCTTGAATGGGAAGCGTAAACCTCATTTTCTTGCTAACGTCAGAGAAATCTTGATTTCTTCTTGCAATTTGTTCTGTTAGATCATTTCCCCGCGCCACTTTGGTCATTTCCCCGCACCACCTCAAGGACTTGTCAAATTTATGCGTTAATTAGACATCGTATCACTCGCCGATTACTTATCGAAGCAACATAGCTTGCATTTAACAAACGTGACAGAAANTGATGAATGTTGGTCAAAAGAATAGAATAGTTGGTGCAACGAACATGAATCAGAATGAGCATTTGTCACGATCATTCCACCATAACAGTTGAGTCTTCTGAAACTCATGTTAATGGGAATACTTTGATTAAAGCTGGAAAGCTACATTTGGTTGATATGGCAGGTAGCGAAAGACAATCAAAAACTGGGGCAACTGGAGAGAGGCTGAAGGAGGCTACTAAAATAAACCTGTCATTGTCCGCACTGGGCAACTGTATTTCCGCGCTAGTTGATGGGAAGAGTGTTNTAATTATGAAGAGACATTGAGTAGTCTGAGATACGCGAATAGAGCAAAGAGCATAAAGAACAAACCCAAGATTAATGAGGATCCTAAAGATGCATTGTTAAGAGAATATCAAGAAGAAATTCAACGATTAAAAAAGATGATTGAAGAAAAGAAGGCAAAGGGAGAGAAAGGAATGAATGTTAATGAAGTAAATCAAGATGTGATTCCACACGAGGACACAATTTCCGACGAAGAAGATTTACATGAAGAAAACTTGCCGGAAACAACGGAATCGCAACAAGATAATGTAGTGAAGATAGAGATGGAAAATAAAAGAAAAGAATTGGAAAGAGAAAAGGAAGAAAAGGAAAGACTGGATCAAAAGCTAAAGGAGCTAGAGAACCAATTGCTTGTAGGAGGCGAAGGAATATACGATCACGCTAGTGAAAAAGAAAAGGCGCTTATTGAAGCCGAACTGCAAAACAAGATGAGAAACCAGAGAGAGTTGGAGAATAGGCTCCAGCAGCAAATGGAGACGCAGATGCAATTAGAGGAGCATTATAATTCGCTTCAAGAAGACAAATGGGCTTTATGCATTCAATGGTTCAACAGTATTTCTTTTAAAGTTCTGATGCCATGCTGCGAACGATCAGAATGCCAAAGTGTTTAGGAAATTNGGTTCTTCTAGGACTTATAGTTTCTTCACTTTTTAAGTTCTTAAACCATAAAGAACTCAAGAAAAAGGCTACTTTCTCATGACAAAGAAGACAGAAAACAGGACTAAATTTGTACGCAGGAAGATATTAAATATTTATATGAATAAATGTATTATTATGTATATTCTCAACAGCAGCTATATTTATCATATTTTTCAACTGCGACTTTTGTATGAGTTTCTGAAGGGGTGCGGGCAAATGACAAAATTCCTGGTTTTACTGGGTGGTGCGGGCAAATGACATTTTTTTGGTGGTGCGGGGGAATGACTTTAGTGGTGCGGGGGAATGATGATCTCTGTTCTGAACTTCTGCTCCAGCCGCTAAATGGGAATTCACAAAACATAAATAGGAATGATAAAATCACAATCTAATCCCAACAGCCCCTTTATTGCCCTTTGAAAATTTAAGAATTAAAATTACCATCATGCCAAGAATTCCACAACCAATCGACGAGTAAACAATGCCATTGATGCTTGACACATGTTCCATCTTTGAAAATATTAAGAATAACATCCCCACAAGTATTTTGGATGCTACCAGTACCCTTCGATATCTTGAACGATACGTTGATTTTAATCTTTCTTCAACTGCTGCTGTCCATTCACTTCCCTTGCTCTCTCCCTTAATAGAAATGTCAGGAAATTGTAAGCTTCCGTATTCTCCTTATATCCTTGCACATGTTAAAGACGGGGTTTCGACCATCGTAATGTCAGTTTTGTAGGNTCTTAAATTGTTCAATTAGCAATTGTTCTTCCTCATCTGTCATTCTAACAGAATCAGCACGTGTTAAAACAATAAAAAATTTCTTTAATCTTTCGTTAGTAGTCAAAGANTTGGATGCTACCCTTCGATATCTTGAACGATACGTTGATTTTAATCCTTCTTCAACTGCTGCTGTCCATCCACTTCCCTTGCTCTCTCCCTCAATAGAAATGCCAGGAAATTGTAAGCTTCCATATTCTCCTTATATCCTTGCACATGTTAAAGACGGGTTTTCGACCATCGTAATGTCAGTTTTGTAGACCGGCCCTTTCCTTTGGAGACGAGCACTTTGAGCGTTTAGCACACTGGCGAATGTATTGTTTTCCAGTTTTGCATTATATGGGAGGCGATTGAACACAACGGATCGCAAGATATAATCAATACGTTCACAAGTGGCATATACGACCTCGAATATATTGAATACATCGAAGCGCATGGAATTTAAGCTTTCATTGCATCAAGAATNACGGATCGCAAGATATAATCAATACGTTCACAAGTGGCATATACGACCTCCAATATATTGATCGAAGCGCATGGAATTAAAGTTTTCATTGCANATATCTAGTGACAGTACCCAGGAGTGGATTTCTAGTCCTTATTGTCATTTTGTCGTATTGCATTAAATTAAACAAGTCATGCAAAACATTAACTATGGTTGTTTTTCCTGATCCACGGTAGCCGAGCAAAAGGACATNTAGTAAAGTCCGTAACGGAAAACAAGAAAAATATCACATCAGGCCCATCTTTCAAGAGTCGTGGCACTTTATACGCTATAAAAGACGTAATCTCTTCATTCTTTATTGAGCGCACATCAAATCNATAATCTAAATAAATATAACATTCTCATCGTACTTATCTTTCCTATCTTTCTTAAACATCTCTTTCTTTACCTTACATAATACAAGAATTAAGTCGTTCTTCTAGCCTTGAACGACACGTGGCCTGTATATATAAGGTCGCTGGTTTTGATCCCGTTGCCCATGTTTATCTAGCCACCGGTAGTCCCCCTGAATTTGCAAAGCATCGNAATGAGAATCAAAAAAATATTATATGTGATTCGAATAGTGATTAGTGGATAGTGCTGCCTGTGTAATGCAAACATTTTGGACTGTGCTTAATATTGAAGAAATAGTATGAGCCTATGGTTTAAACTTTAAAGCATTCATTTTAAATTGTCACTGGAAGTAGGTCTACTTCTTTTGTCCATTGTTGCCGTTTTGAACCTAAAATTTTGTGTTCCATAATGGAACTTTTTAAATTTATCTAGGGTCGTTTTTTACATAGAGCAAATCTCAACTAAAAAGTCGATAGAAAAAGGTAGGTAATTTCGTAAAAACAAATTTCCTACTTTTTTTACAATTATCGACTTTTTTGTTTTTTGAGCTCCATTTCTAAAATTAAAAAAATATTAAAGATTCTTGCTATTTTATTAACTTTCAGTATTGCTTTTGCAATTTTAGCGACTGCAACATTGTACGGAAGGTCATATCGTGGCTCGTGCTCCCAAAACGCAAATTTTCTTCGCGAATAACCCCTTGGCATTATCTACAACCGACAAAGTTATGTAGAATATTTTGAAAGTTCGTTTGTTGAAAGATTGCGGGGTAATAGGAGTTCATTTGAGATCATGTTGCTGTCACAAATCAATGTCTAGTGCGAAATTATTTTTGTATGGGCCACACAATGGCATTAGGCGCAATACAAAAGTTTATGAATGCCTTGCTGTGTCGCATGTTGATTGGTTAAAAGTACCAGCAACAAACACACAGTGGGAAAGCATCATGAGAGATTTCAAAAAACATTTCAGGTGTAGGGGGTTTCGTTTTATCTTCCCATACAAATGCGAAGGTTTTGCAAACATCCAATGTCGTGCGTCAGATTAATCCGTTTTGTTGTGTGTGTATCCGTTATTTCTGCCGTTATGCAATCGCGGGGCTTCAAATTATGAATATCCTATTTCCACTACGGCGGTGTTAATTTATTTAACGTACTGTAGATATGGTTATCACTGATAGACATTTTTCAGGGGCGTTACAGCAAATATTTGGCGATGGTAGACGCTAGCAGTGGCATGATGCTTTGCACGAGGAACAAATTTAGTCAATGTTAGTAAACGGGAACTCATTTGGGCGGTAGTTGCGCATATGCTGTAACTGTGACTAGAATAGATTTGTACTTCCTACGATAAACTTTACCACAAATAGCGATATTAATGTCATTTAGCGCGATAAAAGCGCTAACATAAGCAATTATTGATACCACAATTTTGGGCTAGTTTGTAGTATCGATAATTGCGTATTTCGTTTTTACCGCGCTAAATGTTATTAATATCGCTATTTTCGGTAAAGTTTTAATTATCAATTTATTTATGTTAATTGTATAGAGGCAAGCTGCTGGTATGCAAGGTTGTCAAATGAATACAAACGTTGACAATATCTCGCAAAAACTGACTATGAATTCTTCCACTATACCTGGCACTCAACACACGAAACCTCTTCAAATATCCGATACCATGCTCAACACGAATCCTAAAGTGTCTATGAATCAAATTAAAATCCTTTTGTTCTTTAATCTGAATTCCGTTTTGCGGCTTCTTAAAAGGCGCTAAACAGCCAAATGGCGGATTTCGGCTCCTACGTAAGCTTTATCATCTAAAACGTCTTTCTTTTTATCTAAATGTGGATGGAAGTGTCGCAACAATATGGCATCATGTCGCCTGCCAACATGTGGACCAGAATACCAAATAATACTTCCTTTTTTGTCCGTTATCAATTGGTGTGTCTTGTACTTGCCGGAGTAATAGATTCTTTGATGATCTTTGGTCTTTGAATGTGTATGGGAAATACAGCTAAGGATCCGGTGACCTTTGGTGGAAAGTAAAACGGCAATTTATTGCTTTCATGGAAGCGATTAACCCATGTTTCTGTAAGTTCGTCCACTACATTCGCATGGTACGAAATATTATGCTTCATTTGATTATGGTAGGTAGTCAAGGAAGATCTGCCGGTAATAGATACATAACGTCTTAATGTAGGATTCATTTTTAGGAAGGTGAGGGTTTTCGCAAGCATTTTTCTCGTTTTTATTGGGGTTCTCCGACCACAATATTTAATACATATTTGCTCTAATGTTGATATGCAGAATCCAGTTTGCGCTTCGGGATACCTTACAAAATTTCACATTGTTGACCCCTGTCATAAATTCCGATGACAGAAGTAGTCGATCTTGAAACGCTACAAAACCTGCCGCATCACACGCAGAACATTTGACGGTTGCGAACCAAGAAAAAAATATGTGAAAGCTGAAGAATACTTAAAAAACGAGGTAAGTATTTTATTGGACTACAGATAGGAATTACGGGGTTTGATCGTGTTACTCTAAAACATAAACGGGACAAACTATTAAAAGAATATCCCGATAGTGAATATGACAGTGCAGATGAAGTTAGGAAAGTGTTGGAAGTTTTTGGAGAAAATGGCTTGAAAATAGAAATTGAAGCTGCTGTAGTTAGAGGAGGCAGCGATCATTAAATTCTCAGTTAGTTAGTCAAGAAGCTTGATATGGTAGCCAGAACTCAAAGCTGCATTGTTTCTACGTTGAATGGATTTGGGATTTAAAAATATTTATTTTAAAATTTATTAAATCTAATACGGTTCCATTATCCATAAAGGAAGCATTAAGTCTTTCCCTATCATTACAAGCATCGACAAAAATGAAGATGACGATGAAGAAAAAATTTGAAGCTGAAGAATCAGAGTCAACAGGAAGTGACGTTAACTCCACCAAGGGGATTTAATGATAAATATGTCTTAAAAAGCACGAGAGGAGTTGGAAAAAGAAAAAGCCAAGACAGAAAAGAAAAAAGTGCCCTTAATGAAGAGAACATCAAGGCAAGCACAAGAACCAGAACCCTCAAGCGTCAAGAGAGTGAAGAAATTGTTCCTCAAGTATTAATAAAGAAATTCAAATTACGAAGAAGTTTTAAATAAAAGTAAGCAATTTATTTTATATATTTAGTTTTTTTCAGATCGGGAATTATCGCTGTAATAATTTGTGAACAACACAGGTTCTCATATCAATGCCTATACATGAAATTGTTGCACTGTTGCCTGCATTCGTTTGACTACTGGCGCGGACATTTGGCAGAGTCAATGAAAACAGAGATTATTATGGGAACCAAGTACCAGTCCATCAGGCTGCTATATCGTGGTCGACATGTGAGGATGCAAGTGACAATGTCCTTGGGAAGTATCACCCAACACGATATACTTCAGTTTAAGACGTACACACGTGTATTATGGTCGACAAAAAATTGTTTCTTTAGCTTTTAAGCGTGTATAACACGTATGTGGTTATACAAATTAGGATTATCAACACATATATGAATGTGACCTTGAAATAACAAAAGGTCCAAAGCTATAATTTAAAGTATCAAGCGTCAGGCGCGACAATGCGCAGGAGAACGTGTACTATCGACCTTTTATACCTATAACCCATGCCACGTGCATTTGTAACTAATTAACAAACAATATTAAAGTGTTTTAACCTCCTGTAAACATTTTGATGCGTTGTAATATTATTTAAGTTTTCGGTTAGCGCCGCACCATTATATACGCAGCCAGAGTTCCGAGGTCAGAAATATTGCATGTGTTGTAATCAGATAACACGGGGTCCAGTCGCAATGAAAGTTACAAACACAGAATTTATATTTAAGGCTGCATGTAGACGAATTGATTCGAAATCATAGGTTTCCGATCGTATAATTGGAATTGTCATAATTTTGTGGCATGGCCACTACCGTACATTGACAAACGTGTGTCGTGACAGGCTATAAAGGGGTTTCGTAACTCACGCTCTTTCATGCGTTATTAATTGCAGCATAGTTGCCGCGAACGTATCGATGTTATTATTGACGACGGCGGTAGGTATTTGCAGACATATATGTACCTTGTTTATGCGGTTTCGTGGAACTCATTTTCAGTTTAGCCCTATAGCACTGGATGGAAGAATCACTTTAGAATCTTCACTTTGATTTCATAAATTTGTATTTTCCTTTTCTTGTGAACTAGCGAGCTTGGATGAGACTATTTTAGAATCCACTTTGTCACCCTATCATACAGTGGGCCGGTTAATGCCGTCAATGATGTCGACGAAATTAAAGCAGATGAAGATATGTTAAAAAACGGCAGGGGATGTAATTAACGCCGACGATGCATCGGCACATGTAGTGAGTGGATCAGCCAAATGAAGATGTGCGGCAGCACCTGAAGTGTTCCATTAACATTTGAGGCTCGTCAAACATTGATGCGTTTGATGTTAAAAATTAATGCTAACACAAGACATTTATGAAATTCTAAGAACTTATTTTTGATAAATTCTACATCTTTGGCAGCCACGATATTGTTCCTCCGCAACCATCACATATATCTGATATTTTTTACATTTTTCCAATTTTATTAATTTTGGGAACAGGTATTAAGATAATTTCGATATTCACAGCAGCCGTGCAAAATATATCAATTTACTCAAAATCTNAAAACGCCTGTTGGAAAGTGGTATTGCACTGAATAAGTCAATTATCGAAATAGAGATGAGAAAATAGTCAATTTATAACATTCGCTTTTGCTGGATAGTTATTTTTATATTTTAAATATTTTTTATTTAAAGTAAAGGAAGAAATCACCTTGCGATCGAACCAAGCCCTCCTGAAAATTTCAAAGTTAAAAACCCGCATTTATTGGGAATTGAACACGGGGTTTGAAGTCAAAGACTTCAAAAGTCCAGCGCCCGCTCCAATTACTAATTAGTACAGATTAAAAACAGGAAAAGTATTTAATGTTTATTTTGTAAGGGTAGAACATCTTTGATAACATTGACATTCGGAGTAGAATATTCGCTATGTAACCTCACTTCTCGGACTCCTTCAACAATTTGGCTTAACAGCGGTTTTTGATGTCCTAAAATTTCTATTCCGGTATTTGAAATTGATAAAATATTTGTAAATAGCACCTTCAACTTTTCCTCATTGTCGCTTTTCTCTTTCAAGATAGAGTTGATCAGCTTGTCCGATTTTTCAAGTTTTTGTTTTAAACAATCAATTTCATTTTGTTTTTCTTGTAATTCTATTTCAAATCGGTTCTTTTGATGTTGAATGTGAATCTCAAACTCCATTTGTTCCACATTACGATTGTCACTTTGATGACTAGAGGATGTGAAAGCAGAGAAAACACTTTATAAATATTATTTAAAAATTACATATCAAAATGATGACCTAACAAGTTAACTAGAAGCGATTGTATTAAATTCTTCGTCTCGGGCGAATTAATCAATCTTTTGCATAATGCAATAACGTTTGAGTAGTATTTATCATTCATTAAAACATTACATGAGAAATTCAAAAGGTTTAAAATTACAAAAGGGCATCTGTCTGTAATAAACTCATCTTGAAGTAAAACTGCCAATCTCTTTGGTAAGAATTTATCTGATTTATCTAAAAAGAAAAGAATTTCGCTTAACAGTGTATCTTCAAACTTTAAATAATTTAGTTGCAATTCTAAATAATCTAAATTCTCGACGTCTGTAATAATTTGGCTTAAATCGGTTCTCAAATTTAGATGAAATACTTCGTTTTCAGCTAAATGAAAATCCTATTTAGATAAAGTCAATTTCTTACTTTAATAAATGAAAGAAGGAAANTGAACCATTCATGTGATGTAATATAGAATCCTCAATCTCGGTTTTGTCTTTTAGCTCTCCAAGATTGTTTTCAATAAATAAATTCAAAACTTTGAAATTCTTTATATTTAATTCTTTAATAAATTACATGAAAAACAATGTCAATAGAATTTGCTTGAATTATGCTTTCTTTCAATAAATTGATATAATTGTCGAGATTTTTTCTATTTGATTTTGGATTAATATATTCCGATTACTCTTTCAACATTAGAACAATTTCATCATAATTAAACAACATTGAAATAAAATCTGACGCCAAACACAACAAAATTGGGTCTTCTTGCCTACTCAAGATGTTAAATATCATTTTCAAACATTTTTCTACAGAAGAACATTTTTTCATCTATTATTCAACAGGATGTTTGCTTACACTTCCACAGGGTATCTCATTTGGACTTCCAATCAAGAATATCAACCCTAAACATGGCATGGCTGTTGGTTCACAACTTTTAATGCAATCCAGTAAAACTGCGCGGAATTTTTCATAATAGTTGGACTTTTGAATCAATCTGCATGCTTCTTCATCTTGTTTTACTAGCATGTACAAACAAGATAGGATAAGCAGCAAGTTTTCAGTTCCGATATTTTCAACTCTAAGACAAAATCAACATCAATTTATACACTTGCTTGAGTAGTGATAATGCTAAGGATTTTGAATATGTATTTGTATCATCAATTTGAGCAGTATAGAACAGCACTTTTAGATTCTAATCCCTCTCATAAATCACTAAGTACTTGCAGAGTAAACGTATTTTCATTTAGAAATTTAAAAACGATATTTCTTAATTCGTTAAACGCCGGCAAGTTTCTCTCGCTTTTAAAATTTTCTATCTTGCAAAAGTACAAACTATACCGTAAAATGTTAAAATTTGAGTCAGATCTTCTTCATTTACATTTTCTTTTCTATCCTTTATTGAAAATACACTCTTCAAGACATTTATCATTGATACTCCTAACATTTCGAAATTTAAGAACACCAATTCCTGGAAATTCACAACCCTTGCAGAATATTCAAATGACAGGTGAGAGCAGAATAGAGCTACTGAATTGGATAAACTCTCTTTTGCAGTTAAACTACACAAAGATTGAACAGCTTGGAACTGGTGCTGCATACTGCCAAATCTTAGATTCCATTTACGGTGAGAACATTTGTTTACGATTAGGCAGGCGATGTTCAAATGTCCAAAGTTAAATTTGACACCAATCAAGTTTATGAATATGTAAACAACTTTAAGGTTTTGCAAAACGCCTTTGCTGCGCATGGAATTGAAAAGGTTGTTCCAGTTGAAGGTCTTATGAAGCTTAAATTTCAAGACAACATTGTAACTTATAAAACGATATAAAATGCAGGAATTTACTCAATGGCTTAAAAAATTCTGGGACCAAAATTATGGCGGGAACGATTACGATCCAATTAGTAGAAGAAAATCAAAAGTGGCCACAACAAAACCAGCAAGAAACAATTCAAATGCAAACGCGTCATTGTCGTTCACTAGAAGCTCCACATCTAGTATCAATAAAGTAGCGACTGGATCACCCGCTCCATTGAGAAAATTGCCCTCAAGGACATTACCAGTATCCACCTCAAATGTGTTTTCAAACAATAATTCATCAAGAATAGAAGATATGGAGCAAGAAATTGCTGAATTGAGAAGCAGTGTTGGTCACTTAAAAATGAACCTTGAAAAGGCACAGACTGATCGCACATTTTACTATTCCAAATTAATTTCAGTGGAGACTTATCTTCAAGCCAATGAGCATGATGATAACCCACATTTAGCAGCAATAAGGTCCATCTTGTATCGCTCTAATGAAGATAATATTGAATTGGTAATTATATAAATAAGCTAATACGATAGCCCAATGATAGTCTCAATAATATTTCATTGGTAAATGAAAGTTTTTAATAAACTATTTTTAACGCAATTGCAGAATTTTCACAATTTAGTTTTTTGAATTCCTATGGTAAACAGGTTGATCGTTTGAAATAGATACGATTCATCCTTGTGCAGAACCGACAAGGAAAGACGAGACTATCGAAATGGTATATTCCATTGGATGATGAGGAAAAGAATAAACTCAAAGCAGAAGTTCATCGAATAGTTGCATCAAGAGACCAAAAACATCAATCTAATTTTACAGAAGTAAATTTAGAAACCTTTTGTTGTTTAGTTTAGAAACTATAAGATAGTTTACAGAAGATATGCTGGATTATTCTTTTGTTTTTGTGTAGATGCGAATGACAATGAATTGGGGTACTTGGAAGCAATACATTTCTTTGTTGAGATACTTGATTCATATTTTGGAAACGTTTGTGAACTTGATTTAGTTTTCAATTTTTACAAAGTAATAATTTGATACAAAATGAAACAATAGGTGTATGCAATCTTAGATGAAATCTTTATCGCTGGTGAAATAGAAGAAGTAAGTAAACCTAAAATAATGGAACGACTACAATTTATTGAAAAATTAGAGTAAATCGTTTAGAATTTTTCTATTTCATTCATTTAATTGATTTGCTAAACCTAATCCTTGCTTGTTTGAAGATATGGAATTATTATCTCCTTTTAAAGACCCGTTTTCAGATTGAAATTCAGACCTTCCAGTCATTGGCCGAGATGTTGCTGCTTCACTGGCAGTAGGGATTGGTGAGAATGCAGGCCGGCTATTTTTAATAAGAATATAGTTTACGTTGTTCTTGCGTAAAGCGGATCTGTCAAAGCGCCATTCATTTTAGAGAAAAGCAACTTTATCACCTTTTCTTTCTGGGCTAATGACATGTCGCTAACATCAATGTTTTCACTGAAATCATATTCCTTTGAGTCTAAATTCTTCTTCTTTTCTTTTATCATTTCATTTCGGATTTGTCCGAGTGCTTCCAGAAAGAATCTCTCCAAATCTGATCTCTGTCTGTAAATGTAATCCCCTAATGCCTTGAATAACACACAATAATTAATATACTCTAACATATTTCATTTCTCTCATTTTTTCTTTTAGTTTGTATTTCAAATAATCAGCAAGACGTCTCACTTGATCCAATTCTTGTCTGGCCATTTCTGATATCATTTGTCTTTCTTTCTCAAATTCTCTTATAACAAAACTCAGTGAAAATTCAAGCTCTTTAACTTTAACTTCAAGTTCTTGAATCTTTACTTCTTGCAATAGCATTCTTACCTTGTCAAGTTTTGGACTAGCTATTACCTTTAGATTTTGACCCTTCGATTGAACAATTTTTTGTTTTACAATTTCGTCATGTAGCTTCTTCTCTTCAACCAAATCTTTGTTGCCGTCTACTAATTTGTTATTTTGTTTCAACAACTCTTCCCTCTCCTGCATATGATATTTCAAGGCTTCGGCCATCCTCACGTTTTCTCTAAATACACTTTTTTGAGTTTCAGTCAAATTCGCTATGGCCTCTTTATGCGCCTTCCCCGCTAACTCTGATATTTTGCGATTTGCTTCCCGTTGCAATCGTATCTTTTCCTCCAAAAATTTCTTTTCCATCTTTTGCAAAATATCTTTATATCTGCGATCCATATCTTGCACCTCCTGTCTTTGTATATCCAGTTCTTTAAGCAACATTTGTCGCTTTCTCTGGATTCTATTATCAAATGTATCATACTCTGAAATCTTTTATTACATGAAGCTCCTGCTGAATCAATTTCATATTTGATTCTTTTTCGGATATATTAGCATTCAAACCTGTTATTTTCACTATAATGTATGTACTTGCAATCTCTTCTTGGAATTTTCTTGACAATTCATTCTTCTCTACTTGATATGCTTCCAGATTATCATTTATTTTCTCAGTCAATTTTTCTATTATCATTTCTTTCTCTTCATTCTCTTGTTTGAAAATTGTAACTAGATCATTAATATCTGTTTCTTGGCGGTTCAGCCTTTCTCTCATCTCTTCATTTTCTTGTAGGCTATTCACATTAAATTATATTTTTACAGATCAGATACTCGTTGTCGATAGCTATCTAGGCTTTCTTTTGCCGATTTAAGCCTAAAAAAAGTAGGCTCCTTAATTTTACGATTGTTCCAAGTAATACTCTTTTGTCGAAATCGATTCAGATTTTTTCTCATTCGCGATTGTAGTTCTACTCGATGAGGCAATTGTCGTTGACATCTCAATCTCAAGTTGACAACGGCCTTGTGTCAAAAACCATATTCATTCCTGTCCAATTTTTTATAAAAAAATCAATTATAAGTTATAACAGATTAAAAAAATTCCTATGTAATAAAAAATATATCTCTACACTCACTCTTAGGCATTTTCTATTTCATGTAGTATTTGACATCATCACATCAATGTTAGGGTTTACAATCTAATACAAGTTACAACAATAGTTGTTGAATACTAGAATTATCGGAATCAGCTCCACATATGAACAAAGAAATTTCAGAAAACCCCGCATATGCAACTACTCTCTGAATCATTTCAAGTAGCATCTAAGGTTTCCGGTTTTATATCAGTAATCACAATGAGAAGTTAAAATTAAGATTATTATGTTTATGATTGTTTTTTCTCCGTAATTATTTCTTTTGAATCGAACAGCCAAATTTATTCAAATTACAAGAATAAGACCGGTGAAGGCCTTTCTTTGCTTTTCCTGTATATATGGATAGTTGCAGATGTACTTTCATTAGCAGGCTTGCTGTTTACTGATTGGATTGTGACTTTGGTAAGTTTTACGGGATGTAATCTATAGGTATTTATTCATACCTACTTCCTGGTTATGGATTTATTATTACTTGCACAAGTATATTACTATCGGAGGCATGTTTTTAAATCCCTATCCACCAACCCTGATGACATTGAAAACTCCAATGAAAGGGACCCCCTTTTGAACTCCAGACTTCGACATATAGTTCAGATGGTGACACCAATTACAGTTGCCACTTCTATGATACCAAGTGTATCAGCTGCTTCAATTGTATTTAGCAGTGTAATTAATACTTGAAAAGATGAGAAAGACCGCGGATGCGTACATTGCCAACATTCTTGGTTATTCATCTGCAGTTGCGTTTATTGGAGCAAGAATACCTCAAATACTAAAAAATGTAATTATATATAGAAATAAACGATAGGCTGAAAAAAGATCATGTGAAGTAAGCTTAATGATCCTTCAAGGTAGGGACTTTCTTTAGGTCTCTTTGTATTTGGTATGTTGGGGAACATATCGTATTCGCTTTCAGTGTTTTTCCATTCTTTAGACTGGGAATATATTAAAGGAATGCTTCCATGGCTTTGTGGCTCGTAATCTATTTCAAAATATTAAATTAGGTTGGGTACCCTCTTTTTAGATTCAATTGTAATTTGTTAAAGTGAATTCAATAGATTCTGTACCAATTCTTTACCTACAGGACTAGAGCGCAGAGTCAAATATTGAGAAAAGATATCGACTACGAAGATTCGGATTCGTACTAATGTAGTTAGCCATAATAAAAACATAATATATTTATAACTTTTTTGACATTTTCTGGCACTGTAGGCGCCACCCAATTCATCTACAGCCGACAGCGCCACGCAAAAATTGGACCCATGTATTTTACCTTGATATGCTCTAGTTTTCTATTTTTAACGCTGATAGATTGCTTAAGATCTCCTGTGAATATTATTAGTTTGCTAAGTCCTGCGTATCCCGATAGATATCCCTTTCTTTGCTCAACGAATTCCGTGCGACCGAGATTTTACGACTTTCCTTCAAATTCGAATTCTGAAATGCATAATTTGTTTATGGTTTTAACTGAGGGAATAGAAGGATCTTTCATAATAACAGATCCTATTGGGAGAGCATTGGCTTTAACGAACAATGTGTATGAATTTACAAACTATAACATTAATCAAGCTAAATTCAAGTTATTATATAAGACTTTCCGCAACCAAGAAGGTGCTTTTTTATTGGTGTCGGGTGAAAATCACGTTCTCATAAATGACAATGGTAATGCAAAATCGCGACAGCTTTCCACGTCAGAAATCTCTAATATCAACTGTAACGATGAAAACGATCACATGTATTGTTTTCTTCTGAGATTTGGAGCCGAGACTATGCCAATAACTCGATCCAAACGCCCCACTTCTTGCGAAATAGTCGTTCAAAGAGGAAATGAGTTTAATGACTTTTTTAAAAAACTACACGACAACAAATTCATAAATAACCTGACGACATCTCAAGATTGTATGTTAAGAATATTATACGAAAATGAAATGGGCCAAGATAACGGGGGATTACTCAAGTAAATTTAACTTCAATATCATTTTAGAGAGTTTGTGGCAAATGCTGTTGGGCAATGTGTGAAGAATTCTGATTTCTTCGAGGCTGATATGGATGGCAAATATCGATTTCGGGAACACATTTTAGATCATGTGAGACTGGGAGCTTTCGCCTACTTGATTAAAATAGCATGGGTATATCGAATTCCTCTTCCGGTTAAATTCAAGCCTTCGGTGTTCATGATATTTTCTGGCAATTACAGTAGCTCATTCGATATTTTGGAACAAGAAGACTCTTTGGCTGCCAAAAGCATAAATGTAATACTGTAAAAATTGTACTTTACGTCGATCTAGCGAAATGGATGAGGAAACCTTGAAGGACCTGCAGCTGCCATTTGCGTCACCAAATGGCGAAAGATTTTTTACAGAGTATGAATATGTTCAGAAAAGAAACTTGGAAGCTTTTAAGAATTACATGGTTAATTGGTATATGCGAGATAAGTATCAAAATCATAATGACTTTATCGAACGAATCTTTTCTCTTTGTTTTCCTTCTTATATAGGACCTACAACTTGGATAGAATTGCGTGATGAACTCACAGGCAAAGACTTTATCGATTTAGAAGTATTTAGTAATTTATCCGTGAAAGGCGTACACATCACTGAAAAAACGTGGACAATGTTTTGGAATGTAACAGATTTAAAACTTTAGAATAGGTGGTGAAATCTTTCGATGATGACATGAGATTAAAACTGTTCAAGTACATAACTGCGTATGATTCGGTTCCATTAGACCTCGAAGGAGTCCAAATAACTATCGAAGGTTGGGTAGACCGAAACAAAAAGATTCCATTTGTTCAGACTTGTGGAAATATTATTTTCATTTGGATTTTCTATGATGATGTGGATAGACTAAGAAACGATCTGACAATATCAATAACTGAAGGATCCAAAAGCGGATTTCATCTGGCTTAAAAGGTCTATGACCGGACAATAAAACAGTTTTAGAAATGATATGATATGCATAATGATTATCCCCCAAATTATTATTAACTGTCGTGATCCTTATATAAATCGTGCTTGAGTTCACCTATTTTCCAAGCCCGTAGATTTACTCTCATAAGCCCACTTTTGACCAAAAAATGGGGTAGGATGGGAACGGAAATTTTGTGGGCTGGTACTCTACTGGGTCCTTGAGTGGCTAATGATATGGAATAATAAAGAACAGTTTTATTACACATGTATCTTAATTTGTGCTGGGTAGATTGTGTACTGCATATCCCTTTTCGATAGCTTTTAGCATGGATGAATATGTATTTCTGAGAAGATTTTCAAAAATCGATCTTCTCTCTTCTCCCGAGTTAATCCATTCATTGTAACCTTCCATTAACGATTCTATTACTTGGACCATCTTTTGGTTCTTTTCTACCTTATCTTGAGAATTTAAAGGAAATGTGCTCCAAAAATGCCGCAGTACTTCCATGGTTTTGTTGTGAAAAGCTACTACTTCATCGTAAGGAAAATTAGGAATCTTAGATATTACTTTTCGATATCCCATAATAATTTTACTTGTTTCTTTGCGCAAGTCTATATTGCTGGGTGGAATCAAGTTTAAATTTCGCATTTCATCGTAGCCAGCAGCCGTTTGAAAACTGAAAGAAGGATTTTGCAATTCTTTTTTCAGTTTGTTAAGATAAGAATTTATATCTTCTTTGGTGATTTTCGAAGAAATCGAATTTTTATTCAAAGGGTTGTTTGAAAATGTCAAGGGAATAAAGTTGTCATCTTTTGACGGGACCAAGTCTTCTATGATCAGTGAATCGCGTTCATCATTAGAAGAAGTTTTGCTGGTTTTTATACGTTGGAAAATTTACTTTGTCGTGGAATTCAGCAAGGCTAAACTCTGTTTGTTGAATCTTTTTAAACTGGCCTGAATCCGACTTTCTTTCTCAAAGTCAATCTTTGTTGATTAAATAAGTAAAAGAATTACTATTTCTGGGGAATAATCGTTTTCAGTTTTGGAGACATCGCTCCACTTCCCAATTTCTTTGGTCATATCGGAAAGATTCATTTTTGAATCCTTTTCATAGCAGGAATCAAAAATTGCATTTTTATTTGACGCATTTTCTCCATGAATAAATTTTGATTGAGAATACAAAGTCCAAAACTCTCTTTCAGATATTTTGTTTGGGACCATTTCCTTGTACATTTTATGAACTACTAAAATAATAGAATAGAATCATACGCGATGGATATTGTGCGAATATTGTTTGCATTTTGATTGGAGTAATAGAAAAACGTATTGTTTGATCATCAGTCGTCGTTGGCTTGAGCTCTTTCAAAACTGAGCCGGGAATTCCTCTCTTTTGATTTTCTTCGATAGATTCTTGTAATAAAATGTTCTTTTAAAATAAAAAACCAAAGAGTTACTTGTCTTGTTTCCCAAAACTCATCTTCAGTCATGACCTTGTTGCTAACCAATTCTTCCCTTAATCGAGCCAATTCAGGATATTTCTTCAAGACTAAAAGTCTCAATCGCACTTCCTTATCTGTGATGATTGGATTCATTCCTTTGCCTATTCGCAAATACTTTGTTATTAACTCTTTCACATGATCTCTTTCTTCTACGCCAGAGATAAATGTGAAAATGTAGGATTCTTTTTCCGTTAAAATTTTTATCATTGGTTTGTCTTTCGAAGGATTCACAGCATGACCTTTTTATCTCATAATAATACCTTGATACTCTTTATATCTTTGTAATTCAACAAAACTTCATATACAGATTCATCCTCAAGAGACCACTTTAATTGTAAATTAAATACATGAAGTTTTCCACTTCTTTTTTTGTATAAAACATTAAAAACACCAAGACGTTTTTCTCCATCTTGCATTCCAGAAAATTCTAAAATAATGCAAAAATGTTTATTATATATCACGATCACTGCAGCTCAAATTTCTTTTTCAATGGTGGGGCATTTGCCAAAGACCTAGTTTTCACGTAATTCTCCAGCTCTTTCTGGGGATCAAGATTTGCAGTGGTCAGTGAAAAATTGTCCGACAAATCGCATTGTCCTTTCATTAAACATTTATACTTTTCACTATAATCATATACTATTGATTTTATGAATTCAGTTCTTTTGTAATGCTCTTCGTCAAAAGCTTTGCAACATGATTCATAAATATTGTCACACTTTACACGCGCGTTTTCATATTTCTTTATGGAATCTAAACTTTTAGCCCATTTTATTCTTAGCTCTTCAACTTTTCGCTCATATTCTGATCCGTGCCCATGAAGACCGGCTGAATGAATTCTTTTTGCCATCTCATTATATTCAGATACATTTCTAGCCGCAAAACTGATAGCTTTTTTGAGTTCTTGATCTGCTTTAATAAACTTGACCTTCCACTAAAATGATTAAAATATGATTATTTTACAAGTTTTCGCCTATTTGTAAAGCTGTCAACATAAACTGATATTTTTGGAACTAACTCTTTGCCTAAATACTTTGCAAACGTATATTTTTGGCGTGCTTGAATCTCAATACTTACTTTCAATTCCACAGCTAAGCTCTTTATACCTCCTGACTCATGATTGCCAAATTTATTCTTCTTCACTAAATGATTAAATGCTTTGGAACATTCCTTTTCAGCAACAGCGACTTCTAAGATTAAGTCCTGCAAGTCAAGTAATGACGCTTTCGATTCTTTCTGATATTGGTACATGAGCATAAATGCATGTAAATAATCATCTTCATCCTTGGGCCAAAAGTTGTTCTGAAAGTTGATGGCTTTACTCACTGAAGAATCATCGCTGATTATACTTGGCATTGCTGTTTTTGATAAAGAGATTGATTCTATAGTATCACAGAGGCCAGAATCTGGCTCTTCGTCCCATGAGATATTTGAGCTCTAATTTATAATTCTACTTACATATTTACCTCAACTTCAGTGCAGGGATTAGTACTAAATAACTCTGTATTAAAATCGGGTAAAATTTGATTTTGATCGCATAATTCAACATATGTAGCCGGGAACAAGCCCCTTTTGGACGGGTCTCTCTCTAAATATCCAGTCCACCATTCTTTTTCAGTGTGTTCGGTGAGTATAACTATATCGTTTGCTTTGAAACTCAATTCATTTTCATAATCTGCGTTAAACTCATACAGAGCCCGTAACTTTGTAATCATGACTCCAAGCCACCACTGCCATGCTATTTTTGTCTGATTGCAGATTGTCATGTTTAACAAACGCAGCTAGGCTTTATTTCTTCTTATGATCAAAGAATAAAACATCATTGTCTAGATTAGTGTTCTTGAATTTGTGTCTATTTTGGAAATTTCTTGACAATGGGATTCCTATCACTGAAGGGAAGTGATGTACTTAAATTTCTTCAGGGCATGTGTACAGTTGATGTTTTGTCGAGCCAAGGAATACAGTACACTACATGTCTTAATGCAAAAGTAATGCCTGTTACGATATAAAATAGGGAAGAATTTTAACCGATTGCTTTATGTACAAATTAAATGAAAACCACGTATTATTGGAAATTCCTGGGGCCACCCAAGAGACATGTCCAATTATAAGGCACTTTAAGAAGTATTGCGTTAAAGTTTCCGTTCATTTTGACAATGTTTCAGATTTATTCAAGGTTTATACAAGCCAGTCTATGAATAAACCAAAAAATACATTGTCATTTGGCCCAGATCCCAGAAATGCATCGTTGGGTTATCGTTTTCTTGTCCACAAGAAGGATTTTGGCAAAGAATATTCAGAAAATAATGTTTATGATGATGAAATAGATTTAAAAAAGCGACGAATAAAACTCGGGATTATGGATGGGTATGATTACAATTTGGAAGGTATGGTGCCTCATTATTGCAACATGGACTTACTTAACGCCAGTATACTCATTAAGTTTTAGGTGAAATAGTTGATTTTGCCAAAGGCTGTTATCTAGGTCAGGAATCTGTAACTAGAATAGAGCACCAAGGTGTAGTTAGATCGAGAACAATGTCGACACAAATATCTAAAAACAATATAGAAGACAGGTAATTTAATCCCTGCTACATTGAATAGCGGTCAGTTTATTAATATAAATCAAGATATTGAATTTTTTTTTGGTGAAGAAAGACGAATTGTTCTTGATTCCGATAGTGTAGCCGTGAAGCAAAGAGGGGTACTGATGTCACACTTTGGAAATACTGCGTTTACTCTAATGAACTTGAACGTAGCTAGATCAAATAATTTAGTTCTAAAATGTGACCATACCATAAAATTTAGACCGTTTATTCCTGAATGGTGGCCTGAAAATGTCAAAAATTCTAATAGTCAAGAAATAAATTAATTCATTAACAATAGAATTTGATATAATTCATTATTTTTAATGTTAAAGTCGAAAATCTCTGATCATAAATTCAGTAAATCAGTGCACAAAGAACCCTCAATACAGAGTATTAATCTTTATTCTATTGGTGGATTTGTAAATACTAATGAGTTCGCTGTAGAGTTTGGTATATTCAGTAAAGCATTCAGTGTTGATTCTGTAACCAACCTACGCTTAATTGCTGTGAAATTTAGACTATTATTTTCTGAAAGCCATAAAGCAAGTGTGCCACTAACGTGAGGCGCCGCCATCGATGTTCCACTATAATGTTTAAACCATTCATTTGTTACCTCAACAATTTTGTTGCATTATTAATCCATGTAGATAAAATGTTCTCCCCGGGTGCAAATACATCTAGGCAAGGTCCAAAATTACTTTTTGGATATTCTAAAATTTTGTCCTTTACATCAATTGCCCCTACAGTAATCGCAGCTTTCGCTGAAGATGGAGAAAAGTCACAGGCATCAACACCAAGGTTTCCTGCAGCGATGACAACAGGAATATTCTGTTCTACTAAAGATTCTAAATATGAGTTAACAGTAGTAGAAAAATCTCCATTAACAGACATACTAAATTATCCCACTTATTGTATTGTACTGAATTATAGACGGTCGATTTTTCTTTAAAATTTCTTCCTGTGCCCTAAAACATAAAGTACTTTCTATTTACCATTTAAGACCTTTAAATATCACGTCCCATTGACCATCACCAAGTTTATCCAATACTTTAACACTAACTATGCTCGCTTTCTTGGCAACTCCAAAAGATGTGCTAGCAATCACCCCTAAATCAAAGAAAAAAGCATCTATATACCTGAAACATGAGTACCGTGTCCAAAATAGTCTCTATTTTCCTCCCCTTCGACAAAATTTGGACCAAGTATCACTCTTCCACCAAATTCAACGTGTGTATTATCCACTCCAGAATCTAGCACATATATATCTACGCCACTTCCAGCTTGAGAGGCATAAATATAGTCGCTATTATTTGCATGATGCGATCTATTTGAAATTCTAACGAGGTTGGCTGGAGCGCCATGTTGTACATGATATTTCCCTTTATTTTTAAATATGCTTGTATCATTATCATGAACGGGAGAACTGGCATATACTTCCCCTTTCAAATCAGAAACATTGCACACGGTAGTACGTTTTAACAAAGGATTTCTGATTTGCGAATGTTGACTGCACACTTTTTTCAAGTCCACTTGAAATATAAAACATCCAAAGGTTAAAATAATTAAAATAATCATAGGAGAAGCTATAGCCATGCATGGTTTCATCGAACGGTGTTCCAACGCTTGGTCAGCAAGTATTTAACATGTTTTCCGTGTGCTAATTATAGAAAAACCATGCTGACTATTTTTTACGATGGGTGCTTGATGGATGACAGAATTTAGAATTTTAGAGAAATCCAAAATGACTTCTGATGTTGAGTCTCGTAGATCAGTGTCGCCTGGTAGAGAAGATAGGAAAAGGTAAGGGATAAGCTTAAACAAGATTGTAGAGAATTTTCGCCGCGAAGAAGTGAATATTCTTCAAGAGGAAGCAGGTCGCGTTATTCCCAACAGGCAAAGTAACGATAAATTCTGTTAGCCCATGTAGTGATGACTTGGTGGATAAAATATACGCATTAAAATGGAGTGATATTAATGCCGACCCGTAAATTAGTAGATTATTTTTGAGAAAGGGTTCAAGAGTTAGCAAAGATAGATGTGGTATTACCATTAGCCAAGTTTCTTGAATTTTTAGATCCAAGCATTAACGAAGAGGAAGCTTTGGCTTATTATAAGAGTTATAAAGGGAATGTAGCAAGACAATTATTATCTAAATATTTTCATGGGCATAAAGATGAACCTTGGTAATTAGAGACATAAGATTGTAAAAGGTTGAAAGAAATGTATATGCAACCACTTTCAGAAGAAAGATATAAAAGGCAAATGGAGCAAGTTTTAAATTTGTACGAGGAATTTATACAACAATATCAAATGGGAATGTTCCAGGGTCTTGACCTTGATGATTCTGAAGTTCAAAATAAAAATAACGAGAATGGAACTGAATCACAAATTTCAGAGTTGATACTAACTCCTGGTTTAATGCCAGCGTCTCTTCAAATGCCACATTCAATTACATTGAGGCTCGTTCCTAGCACAGTTTCTAGAGAAGACATTTTGTCCGTTTGTAATAAACTGCCTGGATTCAAATACATTTCAATTGGTGCTGCTGATCCAAAGAGAAAACATATTCGTTACTGCTGGGTCGTTTTTGATGAAAGTCAAGATTTAAAAGTTGCCATGAACATTCTTGAAAATGAAACTCTTAATAACGAAAAGATATACTGCTCGGTCACAAAATCTTCTTATCAGAAAATATTTTTTGCACCACCAGAAGCCTCTGAAATATCTAGAGTGGAAATCGATCTTAAACAATCCAAGGATATTTCTGTCGCTCTCTGTAAAAAGTACACAATTGATTATCCATTTGGTGCTTTGGATTTGACAGATGTATGATTCATTTCATTTAATAATAGGCTAAAAAGGCTCTTGACCTCCATCTTGTCTTTTTGAGGAATGTTTTTTGTTTGTGTTATTATCAAGGAAAATTCTACGATTCCAGGGAAGAATTGATTTTTCGTAGTGGAAACGTCATTGCCCGCCAAAAATCGGAAGAAGAAAAACCTGTGGATTTTGAGCAATGGAAAAAATCTATTGATGAGCAATATAACAAATTCACTCAAGTTATCGATAATGAAAAGGCTGTTGAGCTTGGATTGGTTACTGATTTTGAAGCGTAATATAGAAATCTATCACTCAATAGGGCAAAGATGAAGTTCGTCGATGAAGGATTCAAACAAGAAAGGGAAGAAAAATATCGATGCGCAATATGCCCTAAATTATTTAAAGGAGAAGAATTCACGAGAAAGCATTTATTATCAAAACATGTCCCTGAATACGTTGAAAGTTTAAAAGCATTTAATGCATATATCAAGGATCCATTAAGACCAATGCCTTCATTAGAACCCATTTCTCTAAATGCTTTAGATTCTTTAAAGGCGCCCTCTTGGACGCATTACGGAAAAAGGCATCGTAAAATTCATAATCCTTCTTTTACTATTAGCAAGACCAGATCGTCAAAGGTTCGATCACAGACGTGACAGAGATTACGGTCCATTTGCTTCAAGAAGCTCTTTCAGAGAAAAAAGAGAATCATCAATTCCGTAAGCCATAACATGCCATCCAATTTAGTGATGGACGTCGTTTGAACAGTTACGATGATTTAGATATTCCAAATGGTGAAGATGTTGAAATCGAATATAAATAAATGTTTCTTTTTAAATATATTTGCTTTCTTTCTTTTAGTGAAATTAAGTTTGGGTGGCTTGACTACAAATTTTTGATGACCAGACAAGCTCGCAAGAAAATGCATAACAAAACCCACAAGTTGGGTGGAAAGTTTCGTACTAGAAGAAGAACTAGAGATATCCTTTTTGTTTTAATTTTTTCTCTCTAATTTATGGTTTTCTTTAACTTTGGTAAATTTAGATCAAATCCATCAAGATTTGGAAAACAGAGAGGCCTTTATGAATGTACCGATAGATGCAGACTTACCAGGTAGTGGACAACATTATTGTGTTGAATGTGCGTAACAATACATTGGCTCATTTATGAAGGCGTCATTTTGTAGATGAATTTACCAAGAAGAGACATGAAATATCTAAAGTTCACAAGAAAAGGTAGCTTCAAAATTTGACATTGATAGGTTAAAAGAATTGAAAAATGCTCCCTACACTCAAGAAGAAGCCGAATTAGCTGCTGGACTTGGAAGAGATACAAGGATGGCAAAATCTGTTAATGAAATGATGGAAGTATTATAAATAATTTTTCATATTTTTTATTTTTTCTCTAATTGGGACATTAATGAATAAGCATAATCACGTAGATCTATGTTGCTATTTTGGCAACGCAAAACAAATGGATGGCGAAGCATTTCATTCGGCGTTGGTCTTTTTAAAGGTTCTTTTAACATGCTATCATGAGAAAACATGAATTTTACCATTTTGATATAATATCTCTAAAGTCTGGTGAAAACGATTGAGGTAAACTTGGAGGTTCCCCACTAACTATTAACTCCAGTAATTCAAAAAAAGTTAAAGCATTTGATGGGTAAGGAAATTTGCCAGTAGCTAACTCTATTATTGTAAGTCCTAACGACCACACATCTGAGTGAACAGTATAATCTGTCCCTTGGATTCTTTCAGGCTAATATCTAAATTTCTTATCACTTACTGCCATATAAGACGAAGTGCCAACAAAAGAATTAGCGATTGAATTTGTTAATTGCCTACTTACTCCAAAGTCGCAAATCTTCACTTGACCAAAGGAATTAAACAAAATATTCGATGGCTTTATATCGCGATGTATTATTCGGTGGATTTCATACAAATAAACCAGCCCCCTTAACACACTATCCAAAATTGAGCCGATTATTTGTTCGGGAATGGGACCTAACTTTGATATCCTATCAAGGGAGCCGACATCCATAAATTCCATACAAATTGAAACATTCCCTTCATCTATAAACGCGCCATATGAAGATACAATATACTCGCTTTGACATTTCTTAAGTGTATTTAACTCTGTCATAATATTCTTTCTTATAGTTGGGTTATTCTCGATAGGTATGACCTCTTATATTTTTATCATATTATTACTTTGCGAGCCATCACAATTTGGGTTGGGATGTGAATAACTTTTGAAACCACGCCGCCATTTCCCGCTCCTAACTCATTTACCAATTTCAGATCAGCCGACTGGATGTTACCAAAACCCCTTAATTGCGCTTCCAAAGGGTCAACTTGTGTCGTCATTCCAGGTTGTAAAGTTGACGGATTAACATTCAATTTTAAACCAGGCCGGCTTTTGGGCAGTGAATTCATTTTACGGAATTTTCAAGTTTTCAACTCGAATTTTGAAGATCCGCGTCCGTTGCTTTCGTTTAATGTTGAAAAGAAAAACTATATTCACGCTTCTTCTTCCAATACTGCTCTCGTTTTATTTTTACACCAACAGAAGCACTCTATGGGGATCTATTATTACCTATATTTCGAAGAAAGAGCACCCAAATTTTATCTCATACGGAAGATTTATTAACTCATCAACGAGGACAAAGGTAAATGGTAGACTCTCACCTACGACTGGCACTCTCTTAAAACCATTATTGATTTCTCGGATAATAGAGACAGAAAATCATAAACTTGCTAGAGAATTTATTGCTGATTCTTTAAAAGGCCTTGGATGGGATGTGTATATTCATGAAGCAGAAATGGATACAGCACTTGGTGTTAAAACATTCAGGAATATCATCGCCACTAAATATCCACAGGCGAAAGACAAGATTGTATTATCCGCTCATTATGACACAAATCCTGTACTTGGGACAACCTTTGTGGGAGCCATCGATTCTGCGCTACCTTGCGCCATGTTATTAGATCTTGCAATAGAAATGAACGACTACTTGAATGACAAAGTTGAATTAAGCTTGCAATTAGTCTTCTTTGATGGCGAAGAGGCGTTACAATCGTGGTCATCAACTGACTCGATCTATGGGGCTAGATTATTAGCGCGTGATGCGAAATTGAATCTGGTTCCGAATTTTAAAATTGAAGACATAAAACTATTAGTTTTGCTCGACCTTCTTGGTGAGATATGTTATTCGTACTAACATAGGTGCACCTCGACCATTTTTTGCACAGTTAATTGCTAAAACCGGGAAAGAATATAAACGGTTGAGATTTATAGAAAAATCTTTAAGAAACGAAGGGTTACTTTTTGATGACGGTGAAAACGAATATTTTAGAGATTATCAGGCGTTTAACAGTGTGGAAGATGATCATATTCCCTTTCTCGAATTGGGAGTTAAAGTACTTCATATAATTGATTACATACCTTATGAATTTATGGGTTATGCACAAAGTTTGGGTAGACGAGAATTTCCTTCCGTGTGGCATACCCTAAATGATGATGAAAACGCCATTGATTCAAAAACGACTTGGAACCTATCAATTTTGATAAAGGTATTTGTATTTGACTATATCGAAAATGTTAACAAAAAATAAAGACTTTAAAGTTTTTCACACTTTTGTGGCGTTGTTAATGAGTGACTATGACTTCACTGGAGGCTCTCTTAAACTAAAACTAAAAGAAAAGAAGAAAGTAACAAAATTGAAGAAAACAAGCAATTTGAATTCTTCATCGCCGCTTAAATCTCCTGATATTGTAGTAACTAAGACGAAAGCAGAAATGGCTCACGAGAAAGTTCTGGAAAAACGGGTAGCAAGTTTTTAAAAATTAAATTGTAGGAAAAAGATCGTATTTTGAAGAAAGCTGCGAAATCGCATAAAGAAAGAGTGCAAGAGATGAATAAATTTCTTGATTCATTATCTGAGCATTACGATTGTCCAAAAACAAACGGACTATAAATCATAACAATGTAAATATTATAAATAAATCATGATTTTATCTATTTTATTTATTTATTGACTTCATTGTGGAAGCTTTTGTGAAATGCGGTGGGGTATCAAAAAAATGTGAGAACCTAGAAAGTGTCAGTTACATAAGAACTATAGGTGTGGATAATTCAGAAACTGACCGTGGATCTTCAAATCCACCATCTTTATTTGAACACTTTTCAAAGGTAGATACATAATGACAGACAGAATTCTTTTTTAGCTTTCTATTTAAGAAATATAAACTGAAAGAAAGCCAAAGAGAAAGTAATGCAATAATCCATGAAACAGACATAAGTACCTTCAGTGTAACATCATCGTTTCTAAAATCATATATCTCACTTTTGACATCACCAGTTTCACTTTTTGGAAGCATCTTAATCGATTCTGATCTTAATAACATTTCGATTCCCGTGGCAACATCATCCAATAAAACTTCAGAGCTTTTCATCAAATCCAGGACTGTGTATTCTAATTGAGGTGATGGTACTAAAAAATTGGACGTCCTTGCTAAAAATACTAATTTAACTATATTTCTCATTAGTGCCACAGAATCCCAAGATCTCCTTATCGAACTAAATCTTCTAATCATTATTGAGCCAATATCATATAATTCTTCCATGAGTGGGCACTTGAGAAGAAAAATGAAATCGTAGAATAATTTCAAGTATCTATTATGTGAAGATCGAAGCTTCAAAACTGTTAAATGATTTTGGAGTTTGTCCACCGCTTGATACGTTTTAAGATTTCTTAATCTTGTTAATTTCTGGCTTTCTTGGTAGGCAATTTTGCAAAAATCATACGATTTTGGATGAAGCATAATAACAGCGGATTTAGATGTGTCGTTAAACTTAAGAGGTGTGATATTGGAGATAGACTGGATTCCATTACATAGTAAACAAATTTTCAAAAGTATTATGACGGGAAGCGAAGAAGTCATTTTTTGTGGCGCAGGGTTTTAGATGGAGGACGAATCAAATACAAGAATTAACAGCTTATGATCGCTGTTCCTAATATTAAAGGATGGAATATATAATTACTAAACTGGAAATGTGTTTGTTCTGTTACTGTTAAACTGATCTCATCAATTCATAAACTAAAGAAAGAGCTCTAAAGTGAAAATAAATAAATTTAATTATCAATTTATTCAAAATCCAAATGTCAATATGATAAAACTATTGCTGGGCTACAAAAATAGTACTTTTCCGCTTTGTTCGTTCGTAAAGTTCTCGTGCGATGTAATACACTGTACTAAAGATTCCAATACTGATAGAAACTATCCATGCAGCTAAAACAATTTCCAAGTTATCTTCTTCTTGATAAAGCCATTGATGTGAGTGTTCAATGACTTTCTTGATGAAGGCATTTACTGGACCAATATGTATATGGCCTGATGCTTGGGAATTTATGATATCATCCATATAGTTGGAGAAAAGATAAAAAAAGAGAACGTTAATGTACCATTCATTAGGTATTCTATAGTTAGACGCATGCGTATCCATTAATTCATTCAACAATCTCTGTTGTTGAATAGTTATAATTTTATCTCTTGCTAAGTACGACAAACATTCTTTGGCCTCTACTATTACCCGAATAAAAGGAGGATCCTTGATTTCATCTCGGAATGGCAACTCATCCTTGACTGCAAGAGTTAAATTGTTAGAAATATCAAGAATAAAAGGAACATCAAATTCATGGGATGATGTATTAAATAACAAAAATCTATTAATTATTTGAGGATCTCTATACATCGCATAAAGGATCTTCATAAACAAAAATAAATCCGAGAATTCATCTTTGGGATCAAACATTGAAATGTTAATGTTATTTAAGGGCCATTTATCTTGATTTCCATACAAAATATTTTTCTTTTTGATAGCGGCACAATTTTTTCCGTAATTGAAGAGCCACTCCCTTGGCCATTTGTCGACATACGGATTCAAACTTTGAAAAAAAACTTGCAAATATAAAGCACAATCTGGAAACAAGGATGTATATTCTTCATAGTTGTGAAGTATGCATATTTTTGAATTTTCGCTCAGACAATTTTTTGTATCTAAATGTCTCATATATGAAAAATGGATATCATAGAATGTCTCACTAAAAGGCAAACTTTGAAGAAGTGGAAGGCTGACGACAGCGAGATTGTCCTTTAATTTGTAGAATTTGGTAATATTCACGGCTTTCATCTTCTCTGAGTCACTAAATATTTCGGCCAATTTATCGTAGAAAAACATTTTGTTGAGGTCGTAATTTGTAGCACATGTCACATCTATAAAACTAAGCAATGAAAACATTCGAAGCGCTAAATCATCAAAAATACCGTTAGGTGATATAATGTCGTTTAAAAGCTCCAAAAAGTTATGAAGATCAGCATTCATTTCTTTACAAGGCCGCACTTCCAGATTGCCTTTTTCTATTAAGATTGACACTATTTTCTCCGCAAATCTAGGAGCATAGTCCTGTATTGTTTCCTCGGCTACTTTAATAGTCAAACATTTTGCTAGGTACGTATGAAGACATTCAATGTATTTTTCATTGTTGTAGAAATTTCCTCTCTCGATATAATTATCAATCATTCTGGTCGACAAATAGGATGTAGCATTTTTGCTATTCAAAAAATTTTCTATTTCATCAGGGCACAGATGGGACTGCATCCCAGGTAAGAAGAAAAACGCTACAAAAACCGGTATTAAGAAAATCATCGGTGGCTGATGACTGTTGATCTCAAACTCGTCGTTTTAAAAGTTTATAAATTGTTAGAACTTTTTCTTAACTTAAGGACTTTACTTGAGTAACTTGTACTGCTTAAGTGGAAATATTTGATTTACCTAAATTCGGATATCTGTAAATACTATTTTGCATACATAATGCATTATGATTATTGAACCCCGATTTTAACATGATCTTACTGTGTCTGACGTGGTATCCGTAAAAGGTAATTTAATCATCATGACCCTTGCGTTTGACAATATGAAAGTTAAAGAAATTAATGAAAACGAACAGGACCTAGATGATTCCTTTTATATAACAGAGGACGAAGAAGAAATTGAAAACGAGGAAAGTACGGAAACACTAAGAGATCGAATTTTGGCGCTTCAAGATATCATACCATATGCCACACGGAAAAGATTGAAAAAAATAGTCTTAAATACTTGGGACAATTCTTGGAAGATAGCCACTGTATTAGGAAGGGTTGGCTGGAGCCTTGCCACCACAAGCATTTTGGTTGGTATTCCAGCAATGGTAATCTACATTATGCTTATGTTTTCTTAAGGTGGCATACGACGCTGAGATGTTTTGGACACAATTAGAAAACGAACAAAAGATGCATCAACAAGGTGGTCAACCTGGACAGGTAAGAGATAAATGTCATATTCATAAGCCCATAGCGCCTGTTGTCCCCAAGTCTGCAATCAGCAAATAAATTGTGCATTTTTATTTAATTCGTATATTTTTATCGCAGTGGCGCTTAGTACTGATGACGTCATATAACTGGGAAATATTTTCCTTAAAAGATGACCGACAACTTAGACTCCGTAAAGTTTTGCCAACTGGACAATCATTTGTTTGGCGAGAACTGAAAGACAATGAATGGTATGCCATTAGATTTACAAATATAGGACCAGCGTTTTATACGGCTCGTTCTTGGTGACCTTAAAACAGCTAGAAGGGGGTAAGATGAAAACATTGATTTTTACTGAATAGAATACAATCAGTTTTATTTCTTCTGCCATAAAGTTTTGATAGAAGATCCAGATGGTCACATACGTAAATCATTGAAACAACGACTTTTTGAATATTTTCAGTTAGACATTGATATAGAATCACTGATTAAAATCTGGAGGCAAAAAGATAACGCTATTGCGGATACATGTGTCGGTAACAGAGTTCTTAGATTGGAACCATTCCCCACTCTGATATCATTTATTTGCTCATCCAATAATAATGTACCGCGAATATCGTCTATGGTAAAGTACATACGTTTTATTTACTAGGTTCTTAATATCTGTAAAAAGTATGGAAATTTGGCTGGACTAGTAGAAAGCGAGAAATTTTATACTTTCCCGTCAATAGAGGTTATGGCAAAATGCGAGACATTGGAGGAAGATTTAAGGATTCTTGGATTTGGTTATCGTGCTAAATATATTCATAAAACGGTTCAGAATCTCTTTAATGATCCTAAATTCTCTCTTGAATCACTTCGTTCAGCTTCTTATGAAGAGACTATCAAAAAATTGCTATCATTTTCAGGAGTTGGTCCAAAGGTTGCTGAATGCATAGCCTTGATGTCATTAGACAAAACGATGGCGGTTCCTGTCGATACACACATTGCGACTGTTTGGGCCAATAAAAACGGCCGCAAGAAACCTGCTTCAGTATCTCCAAAGCTTCACGATGAGATGAAAGAGTATTTTCAATCTCTTTATGGTGAATATGCAGGATGGGCTCATTCAGTAAACTAAACGATAAGTTCTTATTAGATGCTATTTACTCGAGAATTGACGAAAAGAAAAAGGAAGGCAGAAGAAATAAATGATTAAATATAGATTTACAATCTATTTTCATTTCGATTTCTTTTTATTCAAAGTAACACCCAAAAACCATGATGGTTGCAAATAGCGAGCCCTGTTAAAAACCAAATGTATTATTACATTTTTAAAAGACGCTGTACAATAAGAATCTGATTTAGTATCCCAAAGGCATCTCGACATTACTTTCAGGCCTTGACCAGCCGCCTCCACAATTACCACTTCTGCTACAAACTTGTAGCGGTTATATCCCATTTCTAATAAATAGACACAAGCATTGATACTATTAATTTCCTGTATAGCTAATGAAGATATTTTCTTGGCCAATTCTGGAGCAGTGTCAGGTGAATAAGTCGTCTTTTCTAAATTCTGTTTCAACAAATCGGTCAAGAGTTTTTCCAAGGAGGAACTAGCAAAAAATCTGCAATGCAACGATATCTATTTTTTACTTTTTATCTGGCTTCGTTTTATAAGTGTTCTCGAACATTACTTGCCCGATTTCAGCGGGCTCATCTTGCTGTGCTATATTTTGTTTCGAGCCTGTAATGGCTACAGAAGACTTTGCGACGTTTAGCAAATTTGATTTGAGGTTGCCATTAGACCGATTGGGCCCAAAACTTGGGTCTAAGGAAGTCATTATTCTATTTGCGGCTTAGACCTAAGATGTGGTCAACACAGAGGCTACTTGCAATCTTCTTTTGTCTAACATGTAGTATTAGCGCGGTTGATGTTGCTTTTGTAATGTATTGGCCATCATGTGACTAGAATTCTCAATTTATGATGCAAGCAGTATTTGTTGGAGGAAAAGACATGATTAGTAATTCAAACTATGAGCCAAAGGTGTCATGTAATTTCTTTCAAAAAAGTTAAGCAGTGAATCTATTAAAGGACGAGTCGAAAGGTGTTATTGGGGTGTATATGTTCAATTACCTGCAAGACAAAGAAAAGCTGAAGGAAATGATAGAAAAGGAGTCTTTTTTCTGTGTGGATAAAGTATATGAGCAGCTTAAAACTGCGCAATGTGATTCGAACAAATTTCAACAACCATTGGTGCCTGATGGGGTGCAATCTGCTAAATCATCTATATTAGATGTGGAAAAGAATCAATTAACATTTAATGTCGATGATTTAAAAGGCACTGGGTTATACGTGGTTGTATTTCAGGCGTTATCAGCCAATGCAGTTGCCAAAGGTACCATCAGCATCACCAATGCCAGCGGATATTTGAATATTGAAGAGTACCCATTGATTCAAGTAATACGAGTGATTAAAATTAAAAGTTCTATTTGACATTGTTTGTTATCCTTTCATTGGTGATGATTGGTTGGATTGTTCTCTGCTATATTTTCAAAAAAGATTTGCAGAATCTGCAAAAAGTTATTCTTGCACTTATTGGCGTCCTTGTGATAGAAAATGGAATACAAACGTGGTTTTATAGTTATATGAATTCTACAGGTGTGTCATGTAAATAGTGTTGTTTTGAATTACGTAGCCTTCTGGTTAAGCTTATTGATAATTCTTTTTGACAGTGCAAGGATTTCATTAACCCTGTTTACATTATTGATAGTTTGCAGTGGATATGGGACAGCAAAGTACTCTAGAATTAATATTAACATAGGCCATCAATAGGACCAAATAAGAAGAGGTTTCTTGGTTTGGCGTATATTCATTTTGCTGCATGCATCTGCAAGAATATTGGAGACAATTTCATTGACGAGAAATCGTTTCTTTCATTTCTTCTTGTGATACCATCATCATTAACATATACCATATTTTTCTTTTGGATCCTGAAAAGCCTTAAAGAAACGAAAACACTATTAGAGCAAAAGCGGCAATTGGTAAAGGTTGGCATGTTTAAGACATTGGAAAGAATATTGAAGATATTTTTTTCTGTGTGTATTTTTATGATGATTCTGATTCTGGGTTTATTTTTGGTAAATTTAAGAAATACAGAATGGCGGGCATCCAATTGGGATAAGATATGGTTTTTCAGGGAAGGATGGTCAACGATATTATTTACTTTTGGATTTGTGGCTGTTATTTATGTGTGGAGGCCGAGAAGGGATAATAGATGGTAAATATGAAATTGTTTGTGTATGAGGTATGGATTGGAGCAATTGGCTGACAGCGATGATCCGTTTCAGTTGAATGAGATTGTGGTTGAGATGGATAGCCCTGACAGGGAGCACCATTTTGATGAAAAGGAGCAAGGACATAACCGAAGCCGATCCAGTTCACCGATCAGGGGCAAGCAATGGACATCTCAAAAGTTTAATTTTGAAGAAGAAGATCACATATAAACACTTTTAATTATTCTATTGATTTATTTTAATAATTTCTAAGCCTAATCCAACAACACCAATGATATCTTCACATAGACTACATTAAGTTTGATAAAAATTGTTACAAGTCAATTGATGAGGCATCTGGGATATTTATGAGAATTTCGTTTAATGGCTTTTGAATGTTTGAAGAATCCCAAACTTTTAGCCTCTGATCGATAGAAACAGAACAAAATTTGTTTCTATTGAAACATTTGATATCTATTTGAACTAGGAGTATGAATAGTACCTTGAACGGCAGAGTAATGTGAGCCATGATTTTCATCAAGTTTTAAAAGTTTACCTTTGATGAACGATAGAGTGCAGATTGAAGTGTCATCACCAGAAGTAATAATTGTTATTTCATCATCATTTTCAATTAATGAAAGGCCGTGTATTCCAGATTGATGAGTTTTAATTTCACCAATTTTTGTGAGTTTTGATTCGTTTAATTCCCATGCAGTAATGAAGCCATCTGTTGCTGCAGTAAAAACTTTAAAACTATTAGAGATTTCAATTCTAGTTGGACATCTTTTTGAAACTGAAATTTCGTCAATTAATTCAAAATTGTTAATTCTTTTCCAAACCCTTAAAATTCCATCTGAATAAATAACAAACAAAAATAATGAATTTTCTTTTTCGATAATTCCAACATCCATTATTCTAACGTCGTGTATTTCACTGGCAGTTGGTAAAGAATCAAGAAGAATTAATCTTTTATTTTCAAACTTCCATAAAAATAATTGTTCAGCACCACCAGCAGAAATAACAAATGATTTTGATTTCTTTATTAAACGAATCATTGAACGATGTTTTCTAATCCCAAATATTTCTGAAATTTCATTTGTTTTAAAATCATCTAACATTAAGTTTTGATGGAGAATTTACATTTCCATAGTTTTAAAAAACATTCTTCAGATCCAGTTGCAAAAATTGTTTCATTTTCTGTCTTTTCTATAACACAGATGCATCTAATTTCTCTTCCATGTAAAGATGGAACAAGAATGGAATTTTCTTCATTGATTTCAATTAATGGTTTAGTTTTATTAATATTCAAATGTCTTATAAAGTAAAATTCTCTTTTTATTTCATCAAATGACCAAACTCTATGGGCACCTCCACATGGCACCTCACAGATCACGTGTTTTTCAATATTAAAGATCAAAAATTTCTTTTGCCAAAATCCCGTCAAATAAATTTTATTGTTAAATTCAAAAATATCTTCTAGAGATCCTTTTGTTATTTTTTCAGTCCAAATCAATTTTATTTCAGAATTTTCAAACTTTAAAAATGATAAATTTCCAAATCTTTCTGTAACGTAAAATCCATCATCATAAAATAAAATCTTTGTGATGCAATCTTTTGATATTTTTAATTTTGAAATCAATTGGCCATTTTCTTTATTAAAAGCAACAATTGAACCTTTTCTCGTTCCCATCAACAAAGTATTTTCATTTAAATATTCAACAAACGTTGGAAGTTCATTTTTCAAATATTCAAATTGAAATGAAATTATCTTCTCATCAAACAAAACCAATCCATTCTTCAATGTATACAAAAACATCGATTGTTCTTTCTTTGATGAAAATATATTTATTATTTTTTCATCTGAATATTCCACAACTTTATTTTCTAAAGGATAATGGATCAGTCCTTCTCCATCACCTAAAACTAATCTTCCATCTTTCAACACATTCATCACACAAAATATCTTCAAATTCTCATGAAAATAAATCAACCTTGTTTCTCCATTCATTTCATACACATTTCTTTATTGTTTTACTTTATCATTTTACCCAAACGTCGTCAACACATAAACTATTTCTTTAAACAGGCAAAATGATCTCACAATCTCTCCTTGAACAAAATTCTTTTGAATATCCAATGGATAAAATATTTTCTTTTCATTTAAAAATCCCAAAGAAAACTTTTTAATCGATCCATCACCCCCTCCAGTCAACACATAATCTTCATTCGGACTACACGCATAAGACCACACATGCTTCCCAATATGCGACTCAAATGTCTTTAAACAATTCCCTTCATAATCCCAAACTTTGCAACATGCATCCTTTACTCATTCTTTCACCACCTTACTTCCGAAACAGACACTAGAAAATTAGAATGGAAATTACACTTCCAAACTCTAGCCATATGCCCATAACTACAAACAACACTATCATTTTCCAAATCCCATTGTCTTATAGTTCTATCATCACTAACAGATACTATCAATGGCTTCGTTGGATGCTTATTAACCTCAAAAATAACACCCTCTAAATCCAATAATAAAATATTACTTCATGTCCAACAAGAACTTTCGTCATCTTAAACTCTCCTTTATCATTCTTCTCATTAGTCAAATGCCAAACAAATATCTTGTTGAAAACTGTCCCCGAAATAACCATCAAATCTTCCATAGTCTTGCCATCAAGTCGAGCAGAATATCTTTTACTAATAATACAAAAACTTACAAGATGCAATGAACTTCACTGTACATTGGATTGGAAAACTTCCCCTTTTCATAAATTTGAAGAAAATTATGCATTTGAATTGTCACAATCTTCCCATCTTGCAATTCAAGAGCATCCATTATCCAATCCCTGGTTTCAAAAGTTTCCAATAACTCTATGGAATCTCTTCCAACACGTATTTTAGAACACTGGCGACCACCCCAACACA